>JBCFYV010002864.1:0-29529 GCA_039000515.1 Timema cristinae | reverse complement strand
GATTATTCGCGAGCTACAATAAGGACAGTGTCCCTTCCCCTTTGTGATTGGGGATACCGTCCTTTGCAAGAAATTCCCGCAAAGCTCCGCTATTGAGAGAGTCTCAGCTAGATTATGTCAGAAGTAGAGTGTCCATGGCTGATCTTTGATTTTCTCACCCCCCGTTACTTTCCATCTAACAAACATAAAGGACAATAATATATCCAAGATAGCTCATGTGAGCCATTTGAAAATTCTTCCATCTTAAAGATTCACTGTAAAGTCACTGGGAAGTCACTGTGAGTCACTATCTAGTCACTATCAGATATTGTGTATGTAACGTCCCCCTCTGTTTGCTCCGGAGCAGTGTCGTTGTGTCATCTGTGCCGAGTGAAATTTTGTTGTTTTTGTTTCATTTAATTTTATTTTAATAAAAAACATTAGTGATAGTATTATGTATGGACATGATTAACTTTCTTCCAGTGAGATTATAAAAGGAATAGTGAGATTTAATGTATTGACATTGTTTGAGAGAAATGACTTGCTGTGCTATATATATATGTGTGTGTGTGTTGGACTATGTGAGAACTGAGAACTGCTTGTGTTTGTCTTCTTTTTTTTTTGTTCAGCTCGAGTTGACCCCTACTCTTGGTTTTTGCCACTCCTTTTCCTTCCTTATGCATTGGCGAGCTTGTGTCGGCTAGATGTGTTCGATTATCAGAGGAAGTTCAGCTAGTTTCTGAGTTCCAAGACGACAGCCTGGCGCCACAAGACCCGTGCTTGGGATTATGCCGTGGGAAAGGCAGCGCTGCGGGCCTTGCCCAGAGAGAATAAATTGCCAAGCTAACCAGCCTCGACCATCACTAAAGGTGCTGAGTAACCAGTCGCCAGTCCACTAAGGAGGAGGGGGGGGGGGGAGATTTGTAGCATTTATAAATAATTATACAAGGTGAAGATCAAAACAATAGAACTGAACACTATAATTTCTAGTGATATTCTACCACCCCTATAATAGTAACTGATAAAACTCCCGAAGGTCCCATTTATTTGTGAGTACTTCTGAGCCGACTCTCACCCACAAACACCTCATGTCACTAAAAACATAACGGTTTGATTGACAGTGCAAGGCCTGGAGACGCTTCAACAGTGTATTTTTTGCAAAGCATGCCGGGAAAGAATTATGACGTTTCTGGCTCAAGAAAATGGCGTGAGAACAGGATATTTCTCTAATTGTCGAGTGAGTTTTGGGGTAACAGAAGCAAATAAAATCTAGTATGGTATATTTGTCTTTGATGTCCTATCAGCTCCTCTGCATTTATTTCTTATGTACTTTATATGTTTTTTTTTAATAGTGTACCCACATTTATTCTGGAGGAATAAGGGCGGTGTTACAGAGACATCAGGATATTTAACTTCTTAATTTGTACTAAAACATGTCCTATGCTATAAAATGTTTTAATAGTTGCATAAAATGGGTTGAAACTGTGTTCATACTAGACGAGAATTACTTTATGCATAAACAATATGTGACGTATATTTTTTTAATTTCCATACGATGTATTATTATATCCCTTGGACCATTATTACTAAGTAGAGGTGATTAACACCCTATCCATTTACTCACCCTCGTAGAGTCTTCTTCCCTTTTAGTGTGGTCAGCTATAAACCTAACACCGTCGATGGCCTTGTGAAGCTCGGGACAGTTGTGCCAATGATGACGGTGTCGGCACATAGGACTACCATTAATGTGCAACTCCTCAGCGGCAACTGCGATGCCGAGAAACCCATCCTCTGGACAAAGGGTCGGCAGAGGAGGTGAACCATGAATCCTACAACTGCTGCCCATACCGGATGCCTCCAAGTCTCTAACAAATTGGTTAAAATGATTAGCTATTTTTTAAATTATATTGACTGTAGAAATCTCATTTTGAGTAAGTTAAATTAAGAGATAAAAATCATGTATTACAAACAATCTAGTATTTCCACAATCAGATTTTGCATGGGCTGGGAAACATCAATTACTTTTTTATTGGATGTGATTTTCTACTATTGGTAGTTAGTCAAGTCTATAGTGGGTCAAATTCCAAAAGATTACAAAAAATCCTTTTAAATTGTGCATTCTATAAAGTAATTATAGATATAGTATCATAAATAAACTGTAATTGATCATTTTAAGAGATCAGAATATGTATTTGTGAGAGTAATAAGACTATTGTAAAATTGTACAGTAATATAATTAAAGTTACATTGATAAGTGGCTTCATAGTCTAATACGTCTCTTTTGTAATACATAAGACTTCCGATGAGAGGAGATCAAGGATCCAAACTTGGTTGCGTGTAATAAGGGTGGTTTTCCTATTTCCTTCTTCGCAAATATAGGTACAATTCCTATAAATTGAAACTTTCTCCGTAATAACTCCTTAGGTATTTAAAATATATATATGGATTTATCTTGAACCGATAGTAAGACGTGCTGCTTTAAAAACAAGTTACTTTTGATATAAATTGTGATAATATTTCATGCACGGAGTTATAGTGCTGCTAAAAAAAGCATGTTACTTCATGATATAAAATATTGAACCCTTAATACGCTCGAAGTTATATAAAACTCAATCAAAATACACTAACTTCATTCAGAAGTAATTTAGTGTCCTAAAATACTACTATTCTTAAATAAATTATGTGTGAACTAATAAAAATATTATTATAATTATATAAAGTATAAGGAAAGTAGGCATTTGATTATCAAAGATGCCACTACTTGTGTAGGTCATTGTGTGACGTTAAGAAGCAATTAATTTGATTTTTCCTTCAACATTAGTAGATTCGATTATAAATGGATGCCGCTAAGTTGACCTGAATATTGGGGCGGATATCTTCACCACATAAAATCCTTAGTCATTATATCTTTGAAGAGGGTTTTACTATCCCCTCATCTTTTAAAAATATCGATAGGGCCAGGCCCCTCGTAATAAATGGTGGTCAAGTGTCAACCATAAAAATTTCTCTCCAGATTAGTGTTTAATTGATGACATTTCGTAGAAGAGAATCCTACAGAGGACCTACAGATTTATTGCTGAATTTGTGCCACAAGAATATCCTATACCCATAATATTGTACAAATATAGTTTTCGTCAAAACACCTAAAAACAGTGGGTGCTTCTGGCAGCACTCATAATGGCAAAAATTCTGAAACCTATGCCAATATTTAGTGCTGAATTTGTGCCACACAATAATGTCCTATCCCCATAATATGTGCTTCCATAGTTTTAGTGAAAACTTAAAAAATAAACTCTGGGTGCTGTCAACATCCCGTAGCAGCACCCGTAATGGAACAAATTCTGAAACCAATGCCAATATTTAGTGCTGAATTTGTGCCACAAGAATATCCTATACTCATAATTTGTGTCGCCATAGTTTTTGTGAAATCTTAAAAAAAAACTCTGGTTGTTGCCAACTTAATGTAGCAGCACCCATAACGGCACGAATTCTGAAACCTATGCCAATATTTAGCGCTTAATTTGTGCCACAAGAATATACTGTCCCTATAATTTGTGCCGCAATATTTTTCGTTAAAACCCAAAAAACACAGTGGGTGATGCTGGCAGCACCCATGACAGCACTAATTCTGAAACCAATGCCAATATTTAGTGCTGAATTTGTGCCACAAGAATATCCTATCCCATAATTTGTGCCGTCATAGGTTTCGTGAAAACGCAAAAAAAACGGGTAATGCTGGCAGCACCCATAACGGCACAAATTCTGAAACCTAATGGCCAATTCAAACTATCATATCTAGTGCTGAATTTGTGCCACAATAATATCCTATCATTATAATTTGTGCCACCATATTTTCGTGAAAACGCCAAAAAACACAGTGGCTGCTGCTGGCAGCACCCGTAACGGCATTAATTCTGAAACCTTTACCAATATTTACTGATAAATTTGTGCTGCAAGAATATCTTACTTTAATAATTTTTACCACCCATAGTTCCATGAAAACACCATAAAACGAAAAGTTGTGTTAACACCAAGATGTATTCAGTACTGGCCAGCCCTTACTTCAAGGCCGACCCTAGTTTCTCCCACCTGTACACTCTGTGACGTCATACTTGTATCAACTGGGGTCCACGATAATTGAGGTTGCATCAAAACTCAGACATATATATGAATGCCGTATATTTATGACCATAGATGAAAAAAAAATTCTGGGCACTTGATCAATACATTGATGAAATAATTTTTAAAATACACTCTTTTTTTGTGAACAGCTAATGCTGTTTATTTTTTTCAATTTTTTAAATAATTTATAAAAATGATCGCATTTTATTTATTAGTTGTAGGATTGATAATTGTATACGCCTAAGGCTAGATGAATACCAATTTGAGAGACTGTATTTCTAGATGTTATAGTTTGCTATGAAGCATTAATTTTACCAATATTATACTAAAATATATATTTAAAAAAATTTATTTCTTTACCATCGGTAAAAATTATTAAGCACTATGTTTAAATTGCAAATGTGAATACATAGCACTGTCATGTGCTGAGTTTGTACCACAATTCTCAAATTATGTTCTGCCATAATTTTCGTTTAAACACATTCAAGCTTTAGGCGCTGCTAAATTCTTAAACCTATTCAAATATGTAGTGCTCAATTTGTGCCCAAAATATTGTACATTCCCGTAATTTGTGCCCTTAGCCCACAATAGTGTTCGTAAAAATATTCAAACACGTTTGGTGCTGCTAACTTCACATAGTATTATCACTAAATTAATGGCACAAATTTCTTAGTTTTACTATAAATACATCCAACTACTTTTATTTGTGACCTCATACTTTTCTGGAAAATACTAAAATATTGTAGATGCGGCTGGTAACACCATCAACAGTACAAATTCTGATACCGATGCCAACATTGAATACCAAATTTTAGTCGTAAAGAATATCCCACACCTATTATTTGTGTCGCCATAGTTTTCATGAAAATACCAGTGGCCTCATGTTAAAATTAAGGAAGGTCGTTTAGAGGAAGTGAGCTCACATTAGCATGGAGTGTGTTTGTGTGTAAAAGGGGTGGGGAGATGTGATAAATCACAATAAATGTTCAAAACCATCCGGCTAAGATTCATGCCTTGTACTCACAATCAGCAGCAATCAGTATATCATAAGGCTGACTCCTTTTAAACCATGGGAACGCTGATGCAGAAAACCCCTTTCTTTCAAATAGTCTAGTCTTATCTGATATCACCTCCAATGTTACACATTTGAGAAACACGTGAGGATATTTAGTGCTCAAGTAATTTTTATGTGACTAGTTGGCATTTTAATAGTTTTCGTAAAAATGACAGAAAACTTTCGTTAGTTACCAGGAGGAGTTTATTAGCAAAAATTACGAAAATGTTGCCAGTATTTATTTGCTGAATTTGTGGTTCAAAAACCCATTTTCATAGTTGGTGCTATCTTAATTTGCCATAAAACGCTTTAATGTACTACCACCTATTACTAATACTTGTGTAACCTAAATTAAAAAAATCTTTAATACAGGTCACAGGATATTATTTATTATTCCTTAGGGTGTGCCACATAAATAAATCACTTTTATATATTGTGCCATAAATGGTTTTGGAGAAAAGAAGAACAAAACTGCTAAGTGAAACATGCAGCACCAAATTTTAAAACTACAAATTATATTAACAACCAAGTGTCACAAATTAATAATAAAATAGGAATTTGACTTACATAGTTGTGTTAATATTCTTAATTATTTAAAATAACATGAAAATATTATTGCTTAGTATATTAGTATCAGCTCATATTATCTCATGTACAAGATTGTGTGTGTGTGTATGTGTCCCCAGTGTGGTGCTTACACAAGCTGCAAGAGTTGACTAATTCACACAAAGGAACTGTTGATAAACGCTTTAGGGTACGGCCAGACTGAGCGTGCGAGCGCGCGAGCGACTAAAATTTAAAATAGAACACATTGGTTGTAATGGGAGGTGGCCACACTGGACAGCGCAGCGACGAGCGCGCGCGTTGAAAGATATAACTGGTTCTATTTTTCAAGCGCGCGCGCTCGACCCGGTACAGTCTAGTTTACAGGCACTAGGCAATATTATTGTATGTTGGTTCATTGAGTGTTAGGGAAACTTCTTATTTTGACATGATATTTGACTTTTTTCTATCAGTGATAGGTTTAACACACTTGCTATTAATGGCCTAATTTAATTGGTAAGACCATAAATAATATAATGTATATATGTAAACCCGATATGTTAAAATACTTCAATATTATAATCAAAGTAGCCTTTACAAATAAGAATCACCATTATTTGGAGAGAGTATGAAAAAACCACAACAATAAATAGGTTTTAATAGTCACCTTCAATTCACTGAGCCAAGATTCGAACCTTTGCCTCCTAGTCAAAAGCTATCGAGTGCAACGCACCTTTCCGCCACTGGTGCGGCTAATCTGATTTTAAAACACTTCAGTACAGTACCATACACATTTCTCAATTTATTAATTGGATGCACTCCTACTTTTTTCTTTTTTATAAATACACAATATTTTCTGTAAGAATTTTCGAGGAGCAGAGATGTACCAAGTGTCTTTGACAGAGACCTCTTCTCTAATGAACTAGGGTCTGCTAATTACGCGCTCGCTCACTCGCCAGTTTGGCCACCCAGTCGCCTGCGCGCTCGCACGCTTGTCAGTCTGGCCGAACCCTAATGGGTGGCTAGAGGGTGAGGCAGAGAAATACATTCTTCACTAACTCTTGTCAAGCCTTCGAGATATCTCATGTACCCCAAAAGGATGTTTGATCTATTTTATTTACAAACCATTTTCTATTGTAAGATATACTTTTGGGATGTAACTCCAACAATAGACTGAGCCCCCAATGATGGGGAGATCAGGGTTAGAATTTAATTCAGGTGTATTGAGGGTGTTTGTTTCTAAATAATTGTTTTACACTCTCCCCAACGCAAATTCGTTTACACTTCCTATAAATTCAACCTCTCTCATTCTTAACAATTAGTGGAATTAGTAGGGCCTACATACGCATATGGCCCAAATAATAATTATTATTACTATCATAATTTTAATTTCCTTAACTATCGTGTTAGCCAACAGTCACAAGAGTCACATAACATCCTCTTCGGTGGCCGCGGCGTCTAACGCGCTATTTTTATGTTAGGCCAGACTGCCGAAGACGGGGATATTGGGGTTCGATCCCATTTGGGTGCACTTGGGGTGTTTTTCCCTTAAAAAAATTCGCGAACCCTTCACACAAATACGGGTACACTTCCTCTAAATAGTAAGATATGGTGCTAAAAAAAGTTACATAACAAACCAAGGCTGAATAATACACAAGTATGACATACAAGTATAGCTGCAGAATAATATAAGATAAATAATCATAGGTAACTAGAAAATATGAGACGGAAAGTTTCCCCTATATTTTTTCCCGGAAAACCTTCCAATTATTATTTCTGTTAAATAATTTCAAATGATTAAATGGATAATAATAACACTAATGGTAATTAGTGTTAGTGATAGTAGTATTAGTAAAGAAACACCTGCTTAGATGGGTGCACGGTCTAACGCACTACTTTCGCATTGAACTAGACTGCCGATTACAGGGAAATTGGAGTCCGTTCCTGGACCCTTAATTTTGAAACTTGCGAAAATACTCGCTTGCGAGCTAACTCGCAACTTATGAACTCGCAAATCGCAGGCTGTACTGAAACAGAGCTAATTTTGAAAGGTTTCTAATGTCGTGCGAGTCGGTGTAGTGTTGTTTCGCTTGCGACTGAGTTTTCAATCCGACAACACTGTAAAACCATGACGTACCAAAGGGTTGGGGGCATGGTATGCCACAACACGTCATTATACAAGATACGTAACTGAAAGTAAACATTATTATTTTATTGATTAACATCATATAACAACGGTTAGTTTAGTTTCATTGGGAAACCATCTTCCAATTATATACATCTAAACGTGTTAACTCAAAATTTTCTCAAAGTTATATAAGTAAAATAAAAACCGCCACCCTGAAATAATCCAATTTAGCACACTTGGTAGCGCGCTTGACCCAAATTCGTACTCCCACGAGTTCAACTCCAACCTAGGTAAAATATTTAATTTTTTGTCTGAATTTAAATCACGTTTTCGTAATTAGAATTCAGTAATATATTTTTTTATTCTCGCAACTATTTTTAAAACATAAATATACCCTAAAAATTTTACTATGCGAATAATAATTAGCTTACTTAGCCTTATTTTAAAATGTGTACAAGCCTTATTTTAAAATGTGTACAATTTTATGTCATAAAACCCATTATTTTAATTTTTAAATAATCACCTACATACAAAATTTCAAAATTAATGTAGGCCTAGCTTTTTTAATTTAATACCTTTTTAATTTATTTTTAACGACTGTTATGTTAGTCTACTTAGGCTCAAATACCTTGTGTATTTCTATAAAATATATTTAAAACATATTATATGCTTACTAATAACGATCATTTAAAATTAAAGTTTAAAGTCTGATAAATTAAAAAAAAAAATCTTTTTAAGGATTTGAACACGCGAATCTTAGATCACGAGACGGTCACGTTACCGACTCATCCAAATTGAGATTTGAGAAAACTGAAAAAATTAGAATATATTGTTTCGTTTTCAACCAAACAAATATTTGTATTGAAGGATTGCATAAGTGTACAAAGCAATCATATTCTTTTCTTCTGTAAACCTATTTTGTACAGTGATAGGTTTGTTTCAACAAAATCACTCTCAGAAAGCTGCAACCGAAGAGGGGGATGGCATCCATTTTGCTATTTTATTGCCTATTCGATAGATAAGGCCTGTCTCGCACGGTGTGAGGCTGGCGAGTAGAATCCGCTCGCTATTCGATCGTGTGACGTCAGTTTTCGCAGCGCAGAAGTTTCAAAATTAGGGTTTGCGAGATTGTGTGCGAGATGAGAGAAATACGCTAGCGAATCGCTACTCGCACGTTTCAAAATTAGAGGCCCTGGTCGGGTATTCTAAGGCAGTAAGACGTGGTGCTAATAATAAAGAGTGTGAATATACGCTTGGGGAAGGTAAAGTTCTTAAGCACTTTACCTCACCTGCCTGCCTTAAATAGTGTTGTATATCAGTCAAGAGTTCATATCCTTACAAAATTGCTCAACTTGCGTTTTATAACATAATATAATGCATAATAAAACAATATATTGTAATAATTGATTCTATATTGTTTTCCGTCATGAATTCAAGCAGTTTATTATTTTGAGGTAGGCCTGTCAGTTTCGGATTCAATTCTAGGTTTATACTACTAGATTATACTATTGTATTCTCGATAGTTTATAACAAGGAAAAAAGTAATGGAATTCGGGAGGTTGGATTTGTGTGAAAGTCTTGTGATAAAGAAAAACAGGAACAATAACCTAAAACTGAGTTCTTAATTTATTGTACTGTCCCAATTTGTAAACCCTATGTTGTTTCGAAAATTAAGTATGAGTCTGCAGTTTTTATATTTTATTTGCATTTTATGTTTAAATTCGGGAATTCTCTTTATTTTATAATGTTATTTTTAATTATTCATTTGCATTTTAGTATATTTAAACCATTCAGACAGTTTGAAAGTCAGTACATTTATTTTATTTTAAATGTGATTATTGGTGTGTTGGACGATGAAACAAAATGGAAAGGCTGATCTAGAGTTTTCGTTCTAAAAGAAATACACCTTTTTATTAGTACGTAGTGGTTGCATAGTCCATCCAACCAGAAAGCCACATTATATATATAATATATATATATATATATATATATATATATATATATATATATATATATATATATAATCGGATATATTGGAGAAAATAAAATTAGAAAATTCACTAGTAAATAATCCATGATTTAAAATAAACATGGATAGTTTTTTATGCTTTGTTGTCCTAAAAGAAAAGTGTATGCTGTTAGATGGAATGACTATTTTGTGGTTTCAATGTCACTGGTGAAGCGTTATTCTACGCAGAGCATAGTCGAATTAATTGGCTTTAGCCTATTGTAGCAGGATAATACAAGACCTACATGGGAGCAGAAGACCAATTTGATTCAAATATTTCCATAGAATAGCAATAGAGGGAAAAAAATGATGTCACTCAATCCTACTTTCGACTACTAAATGTGCGATAAACTGATAATACATATAATTTTATAGTAAAAATTGGAAATACTAGCACGTACAAATTACCCTCCAAATTATTTTCCCGGGAAAATTAGATACGCCTATTTATTAGTAATATATTGTACTAAAATATGAATTCTAATCAAAACCATTAAAACAAATTACGATAAAAAACATATTTTTTTTTTCTCTTTTCGCTCTTAAGTAAATTCCTCTTAAACTTTAAAAGAAACGTTCTGTGACATTTTGAAACCCCAAACGGGTGTATGTTGATGAATTAAAATAAAAAATCATTCAAAAACATAGATTTTTCATATTAATTAACCAATCTCATCAATCTATGTAATTTTACGCACTATTACATTTTGGCAAAAGTTTGCCAAAAATTTACTGTACATCAGTAAAATCGATGTTAAGTCATAAGGAATCCGTGAAGGGACATGCGATACAAACTTCCAGTGTTAAAAAAAAAGGTTTCCCACCCCTGGTTTAAACATTCACTCCAATACAGAGATGTGTAGTCAGCATAATGTATTGAGAGGGGAAAGAGAAATGAAACGACCTTAAGAGTGCTACGTGAAGTTGGCAGCACCCAGAGATTTTTTAAGTTTTCACAAATTATGGGGATAGATATTCTTGTGGCACAAATTCAGCACTAAATATTGGCATAGGTTTTCAGAATTTGTGCCGTTAGTGGTGCTGCCAACTTCACGGACCTCGAATGATCTACCCCCATCTAGTTACCCCTCCCCCCTCTTCGTTGTTGTTGTTGTGTTCACCTTTGTTTTCACTACCCCTCTTCCCCTTTTTGAGCCTGAATATGAGCGTATATAATGATGTAACTCTGATTGATATGTCACTCTTGACTGGATACTCTCCCTGGACCCACTTAAGTGTCCAGGGTATTATAAAAGGTATATAAATTCATTTTCAGCTGTTGTATTCCAAAAATCTTTTTCGGCAAATTAATAGACTACCAAATTTATGGATTACGTAATATTATAATCCTTTTTGGTACATTACGGCTTATAATTCTCATATTTACATTAGTTTACTAAACGTGAAATCCCCTTTTGGGTTTACGTATCGCTATGCTTGTCAATGTAAACAAGACGTCGTATCGTTCGAAATTCCATTATGGATTAATACCCATCTTGCGTATGACGCCATATTGTTTGTAATTGTTGTTAGGTTGTCAAGGTTACTAAGGTAGCTGCTTATAGCCCATCCGCTTGGAAACCAATGTATGGTCTATTTAGCTTATGATTATCCTATCGGCTCCTCTGCCAATATTGTATCTTTACCTTTTGGATTTTTTATTAATATTGTTGTGCACCGACCTTTATTCAGTATGAATAAGGGCGGTGTTACACTATGGCGACACTATTTATATTACTTGAGTTAAAATAAGTAACATATCTAAATACCTAATATGAAAATAAAAAGCTATTGACTCCATAATACAAGAAATATATACTACAGATCCTTTAGAAAACTATAGCAGGATTATTTATATTAATTATTTAAAATAAGTCACATGTGGTAATACATAATATGCGGTGAATAAGGTTAGTACCTATTTCATAGTACTATTTACATATTTGACTTATTTTAAATAAAGTAATACAAATAATTTTGTCATACATCTTCAAATTTTCTGTATCATAATTATATTCCTTGTATTTATATAAATATATATATATGAAAATATTTTAGTAATATTTGTTATTCGTTTGATTTCAAGATCCACCTTTATGAACTTATAACATAAACCTACCTCATTGATACCTGACTTTTATAATCCGATTCCATATAATTTTAATTCTTTTTAATCATTCTATTATATTTTTTGTACATTTGATGTCAAGTATATTATTTATCATCTCATATTATTCAAATAATCCTTTTCTTGCATACTTAAACCTATTAATGTACCAATAGCTTGTATCAAAACTTTTTAATTTCATATTTCGAGTTATTATGAACGTAAGAAAGTCTTATATTAACTTTTATTCATTCAGTTAATTTTTTATTACCTCACAAATTGTAATTGTATGTTACCTCACTGTAACATCACTGTTTTATAACCTATTATTCTCTAAAATTAGTATCGATATATTAATTTTAAAAATGTCCACCTAGCAATTTACAAACTAACCTTGAAGCCCAAGCTATATCTTATATTTATATGGAAATATACTAAACTTAGAGGTAAACAAGTTAAAGATATGTAAGTTTATAAAAACTAATCCAAGAATCATAAAGTACAGGTTCTACCGATGAGGACTTATTCAATGTAAGAGACATACCTTGATTGTTTCGATCATTGTGAAACCATTAAAATATATTATCCAAGTGAACACGAGAGTGTATGATCATTTTTATAGGTATCAATGAATAAAACTGTTAATGGCAAGTCTCCACATATTTGGTAGACTACCATCATAGTGAATTAAAGGAGTCCAAAATAACTTAAGATAAAATGAAAGAACCTAGCAGAAACAACCATGGCAAGAGTTAAAAGTTTTTTAGGATTTAATAAGATAAATCATGCCCATCTAAATGACAAAAGGACTGTATGTGTATCTACGTCCGGATCAGAAAAAAATATACATTTCCTTTGTGTAGCATGATAATGAGGGTTTATCTGAACTATCGTTTATTTATTAGAGTCTCAGACCATAATTATATCACATTCATTTCAACTATTTCATTGATCGATTTTATAAGAATTAAGGATAATACAAAATAAAAAAATGATCGTCCTTGATTGAACAAATGCATACATTTCACTCACATGTGAAAGGTTCATTATTCATTGATAGGTTAAAAACATGCAAGATGGCCACTATATAATTTTGTCAACAACCATTTAGAGAATTATCATAATTCATCATAATTAAAACAGTGCGGCTACTTGAACATCATTTTCTTTCCTGGATGGCTCATTAATATTTTCATACCCTACCTAACATAACACAACCTAGGGTTTACCTAACCTAGCCTAGCCTAATTATTAACGTCTGCTCCATGTCACTAACACAATAGCACAACTATAAAACATGACTGGTTGAGGAAATTGATTAATCAGTCTTGTGTAAGATTACTATAAAGCATTGGATATTGTACGGTAAAGGCGTAAAAGATTGCAATGAAACTGATTCTATTAGGGGGTGACTGATGTCCAATACTCAGACTAATTCACTGTTTTTATACTAATAAATTATAGCTATAACCCCAACTAACGCTCATTAAATTAAGTAAAAGCAAGCTTCAGTTACAAAGAACATAAATATGTACTCTGAGAAAAGTAAATAAAAAGTACAAATCGGATTTTAAACCAAAGTAGTTTAGTAAATTAAAGTTTTACAGAGTCTAGGTTCATGGTCTTAAAGCTTAGTATTTAACAGAAATAACGAAACTAAGAGCAGTATATAAATATTTATGTGTATATTTATATTGGGTGGAAGGAAAATTCCAAATTTTTATAATCAAATTAAAACAGCTCGGGAAAGATATAACATTGCTGTATGAAGAAGAAACTCCAATTATATATATAATTATACATGGTATATATAGGGGCCTATATAATATATATATATAGGGGCATATATATATATATATATATATTATTTGATGTGTGGAGGTGCCCAAGAGAATAGAAATTTAATTTTATTGTGGAAATAGAGAGTTTTTGTTAGTATGAAGAATAGCAAAGTAGCAATGAATATTATAGCAGTATTTTAAAGCAAAGAAATGGTTCATCCGAACTCCTTTAGGTCATTAATAGAATCTACTAAATGAAGAATATTGTTTTCATCCAATGTATTTTACAATAATAAAAACAAAAGTTTCTGCGTTTATTAACATGTGTTTGTTATAGTTTTGAATTAAATGTTGAATACATTTTGTAATTTTCAAACGTTTTATGTTTTTTTTTAGCTGTAGGCACTTTTTTTTTGTCTTGAGGTCAGCTGGATATAACTACTTAAGATATGGATAGGATGTAATGAGTTGACGAATAGAACTAGGTCAAGATAGGGATAGATTTATATATGGTGGACTGGATACAATTAGCTCAATATAAAGATAGGTGACATAATTATGTAATTGCAGTAATGAACTTTCGAGTCCCTAATGCCATAATGTAACTAAATAATTTAAAAGAGATGAAGGCTAGACCTACATTTTAAATAGTTAAGACTTATTTGAGAAATCAGTTTTAAAACGTTAAACACAAACTGGTCACAAATTGACTAACGTAATGAGTTAAACATTATACTTATTAGGTGTTATCTTTTGCCACAGGATTTGTCATCTCGACTCTTGGTATTATAGTGATTGATGAATACGTAACCGTATTCTGAGCTAATCACGTATGTGCGTTTACTTCCTCTCGGTTAGATGATGTTGATACAATGGGTTGTGTTAGTAAAAGTCTTAGGGTGGTATTCAAGAACGATGTCAAACACAGCTAAGTACTAGTCAAACACAAGAAATGTGGAAGTCAATTTATTCTGATGCCGTGTTAGAACATCTGCTAGTAGTCATGTCATTAAGTCTTACATTTATCCACAACCACTACTTTCTACATTGACGATTTTGTTCATAAAGCTAACAAAACTGGTCATAGGATTTGTTTGATGGCGTAAAGTATGAAAAACACGTAATTTTATAAAGGACATCAATATATTATTGGAGCATGGGAAGAAAACAACCAGGGATTTTAACTTTAACAACAAATTTCCAAAGATAGTAAGTGGGCTTTAATCATTCATTATTTTCGTAAGCCTTTCATTTGGATCTGTTATATTAAACCGATTTACATAAAATTATGAAGTTTATGTATTAATATAAATAATAAAAATAAATATATTAATAATAAAAATCATTAATGTATTTACACTTGGGTATACTCTTAAACTCAACCTCTAAATATGTGTTTTGTTTACTCGCCAAGATTAAACAGCAAACGCATTTTTATATATAAACCCACACAGGTTCTTCTCCCCCCCCATGACATGTCCCAACCTTAATTTTAACGATAATTATTTGTAGGATTTGATAAAACTCATGGAACATTAAAAACTTTACATTATTTAAGTTGCTTAACCTTAAAAGTGCAAATACAAAAAATATCAAACCACAAACTAAAAAAAAGATTAGTACTAAAATTATAAATATTGGCTATAAATTTATAAAATATAAGGGAGTTGGTTCGCAAATTAAGAGCAAACAAAATACCTATATATTTTTATTTTTAGATTACAAACAGTCATTTTTAATATTAATACCTATTTATAACACACCATTTTAAGGTATTCGCCCTAATTAAAATACATGTTTGACTGTTTATTACAGGCAGGTCTTACGACCCAGACCAATCTTATCCTGCAAAAACAATCGTGTGTAAAGTACAAACAAATTACAAAGTTAAATAAATAGCTCACCTCGGTCAGGGTTTCACAAAACATTTTTAAAATATAAACAAGATCTTTTTTTACTTTCCATTAAATTACAGGTAGAGAAAGTTTGCGACCGTAAAGAATATCCGTCCGAGATGTTGATGGATGTCGGACGATTCTTGACCCCGAACTTTATAAAAAAAAATTTTGCAATTCCGTTTGGTGTCTTTTAACCCTAAACTAAGGAGTATTTAGTAAAGGGCTAAATGAAAAATAATCCAATTTCTCAATACTGGCTCTAATGATTTTGATTAAAGTGTGTACTAGGCGTTGATTAAGATATA
Organism: Timema cristinae; assembly: GCA_039000515.1. Taxonomy (NCBI): domain Eukaryota; kingdom Metazoa; phylum Arthropoda; class Insecta; order Phasmatodea; family Timematidae; genus Timema; species Timema cristinae. The sequence continues at coordinate 13,604 of JBCFYV010002864.1, read as the reverse complement.
AAACAAAATGGCTATTTTAATCTACATAGAAAATGATTTTTGGGTACTTATATAAGCTAAATTTTCTTAACCCCTAAATTAATTAAGATACTAAATACTTTATCATAACAAAAAGTAGTACCATTAAAACAAAATGTTTTTATTTAAAATACATCTTTATAAAAACCAATAGTTTCTAAGAATTTAAAAAAATTTTTATAAAATTTTTGTGAGATTTATTTGTTCGGGGGTACTATTTGTTCCACGCTTTTTTTCTAACAAAGTTAAAGAAAGAAGTTTCAAAAAGTTTAGGTTATTTTTTTTTTAAAAACAAATCCTTGGGGAAAAAACGTTTGTACCGCAATGATCGATCTGATCATTTTATATTAATATAAATATTCAATTTTTTTATAAGTTAAAATTTTTAAAATAGGACTTTAAAAAAATGCGAAAAACCAAAAATCTAACCCCAAAAAAAAATGTAAAAATAATAAGGGGAAGTCGAAATTTTAATACGAAGTTTGACGCTTGTAGATCCAATACGATCTTTTTTTTAGTGTGTGAAATTTTAAAACAAGAGGACTTTAATTCAAAAGTAATCATAAAATTAAACCCGTGTTTAAAAAATGCTTAACGTATTTTAAGAAAAACTTTGTTTGGGGTTTTGATAAAGAAAATTTATTTTCTTTATATTATTACAAATTTTATAAAATACTCAATTTTTAAAACAATGAAGTGAGAAAGCCTTGAGGAGTTCCGTACCATTTTTTTAAATTGGTAATAAAAGCATTTTATTAATATTTTTACAATCTCAAAGACATGGAAATACAAAGATACAAAATTTAATATTACAATCCAATTTCTTTTTAAAATTAAAAATTTAAAATTATTCTCATATAAATAACAAAAAAATAAAAAAAAAAAGGTTAATTATTGATTAAGGCTTGTTTTAAAAAAATTATTATTGTTTTTTTTTTTCCCCAAGCCTAATACTTATAATATTGATGACCTTATCAAAATTTATGGTTAAAACTTTTTTTTTTTTTTAAAAAAAAATCAATATATTCTGGGGGGAATGCCAGGCCGCCACCGGGGGTTGGGTTCCACGTTAAATGAGGCCCTTTCTTTCATCTCCAATAAACCCCTACCTTACACATTAGCGTAATGCTAAAACCCCAAAAGGGGTAGTAAACGCGGCAAAATAATAAAAATAATAATAACTTCTCTTTTAGTATCTTTTCTTTCGGGGGAGAATTTTTTAGGTAATGTGTGCTGGGGGCCGGGGAAAATCCCGGCCCGGCACGATTTATCTGATTACCAAACCCTTTCCCTCACCCTGAAAAGACATTTTGGGTGAATGTGGGGAAGGGGGCCGCCACCTGGGGGGGTTTCCACGTTAAATTTTTTCCTTCATTTTATCTACAACACACCCCTTTACACATTACCCAAGGGGGTAGTAAGACCGGTGCGAAAAAAATTTAGTGTAATGAGTGTAATAATGAAATAAAATAATTTTTGGTATTTTAGAATAAAAAAAGGCCGTAATGTGACTAACATTTGTAAAGTCCTCCCCAAAATCTATTCGGAGTATTTGATAAAACAACTCCATAATCTGCAGCCCTACCTTTTAAATAAAAAATGTAAATTAAATTATTCTTGAATGAATTTTTTCAAATAAACCTTATCAATAGGCGTATCTTATCAGTGTTTTATTTTTTTGAGTGTTTTATCACAAATGTAAGGTAGCCTAGTTTTTTTTAAATTGAAAATAATTTGTTTTAAATAATAAAACACAAATTAAAAAAAAAATCCATTATAAAATTTGTGTCTGTTCTATTGTGTAAATAAAAACAATTTATGATCATTCCATGATGCACCCTTAAAAAGATTTTTTTGGGAAAGGGATTTTTTAAAAATTTTAATTTTTTTTTTTTCATTCAACATTGAAATATTTAATTAATTTGTTATTTTATCCTCACAAAAATCTTTTTAAAAATACAGCTGAAGACACACGACTTGGGGTATGAAAATTTGTTTTGTAACATTTATAAATGTCTAAAAATTCCTTTCCATCCCCAAAACAGGGTATTTAGCTTGTTTTTATGATGGGTCTATTTTGCTGATATTTTAAGACAGGTATGGCACAAGTCTCTTTCTTTCCACTCACCTGCCCCTCAAGTGTAACCCCAACACCACCAACAGAAAAACCAACAACAACACGCAAGAGTGTTCAAAATATAGAGGACAAAAGGGGTAAGACCATCGAGGGAGAAACGGGACTTGCCGTTTGGGGCAAGGGGTTAACCAGCGAGGCCAAAAAGTGACGGTGGGTCGGAGGATAATTGAAGAGACAAAAGGCTAAATTTTAAATGAAGTTATTTAGAAAGAAAAAAAAGGGTTGAACTGGAGAAGTGTTTCAAAAGTTTTTTCACAAATAAGTGGATTTTGAAAAATTTGTTTTATAAAACTCGTAAAAAAAAATAAAAATATAAATTTTTGTAGGGAACAGCCAAAAAAAGCATAAGGTCTCACCTTATAAGTAAATAAGGGTTCCAGTATGGGGAAAAATTAATGTTTTTTAATTTGGGAAAAGGGCAATTGAGGGGGGGGAATGAAATATCTATTGAACCCTTTGTTGGGGGGAAATAGGTGAAGGAAATAAATAACTGTATATGATACGACAGTACTCAAACCCCTTGGATCAAAATCAAATCTATGATTGGTTTGGGGATCGAAAGGGTCAACCAAGATGGGAGGGGCATTCGTAGGCCCCTGGCGGCTTTAGAGTAGCGAGTTGTTTTAGGGGCAACGCGGAGCCCTTGGTTCTAGTTTGGGTTTGGGCCCGGTTCAAAACCACTTAACGGGTAACTGTACCACTACACCGTTTTTTTAGATCGCTTAACGGGCAGCTAGGACAAACGTAGTCAGGGGGGTTGAGTGAATGGGGGTTACCTACTGTCGTTCTTGTAGGACCCCGCAATCCCCATACCCTCGTCCTTTTCCGCCCCACCAAACACATGTTTACGTGTAAGTTTCATCTTTTTCTTATTAAAACACTCTGTTAAACCCCAACCTACTTGTCGTTTTGGTTTTATTCACTCCCTACCCCCCCAACCAGCCCTATCGGGTTCAAAAGAGGATGACGGCCACAAACGGGTCAGAAGCGATTAAGTCACCTTTTTTTGGGGTTGTGACTTAGTTCCTTAAAAACAAGCGCAATGTTCAAGACTGACCTACAGCAGTTTTGGGACTTAGTCACGAGTTAACGAACTTAAAGCCGGACGGGCGCCCCTTATACCAGGCCCATAACACCAACATAAATAGGTAAAAACATTTCCCCCTATGAATATACGAACTTAGCCCTAATTCCAACCACCCCCCTATTTATGGCCGTGCGAAATTTAAATTTTTGGGTATCCTTACGGGGAAGGGAAAGCAGGAGGGAGTAATCTGAGCTTTGCGTCTAAAGGTTGGGAGCGCTAGACTTTTTAAAAACCCAATACTACTTATAAAGCAAACCCCTTTTATAGCGTTGAGGGGGTAGCTCATAAAATGTTTGAGGGGAAACATAAAAGTAAAATATCGTGAACAGCCTACCAGGATAAAACTCTGCACAGTGAGAACATTGAGGGGTTTTCTGACCACATACTATGAACAGAATAAAATTTTCGAATTAGCATCAGCTCACGTCAAAAATTCAAAAATTGGGGGGAAAAAGGGGTTTGGTTTTTTTGGATTTTCCCTCACAATGTTTATTTACCTAACCGGTATTTTGTCTACTATCGCTTTACTAGTAAACAAGAATTTAAATTAATATCGCAAAAAGAAATTTTAATCGAAAATATATATGAGAAGCCTAGTCAACTAACTTGTCTCAACCAAATTTTAAAATTAAATAAGTTCACTAATATTAAAACCCACTTTCAAATGACCCAAAATTTTAAAGCTTTGTTTTTTCGAATTTTTAAAAAAATATATCAATTAACTACCAAAAATTGCGATTTTACTTACGTGTAACTTGTTAGTCACTTTGGGAACATATTAAAAACACTAACACTTTGTATTTTACACGTTGAAAAAAAAAATTTTTTGATATAAATAAAATTTTGGTTAATTTTTTAAAAAAACACTATTATAATTTGTCATCAAGGTAAAAAAATAATCCATTGAAGATACAGACTCTTAGAGGTAAAAAGGTTAGAGCCAATTTTTTGTGTTCTCATTTTATTTGTTAAATGTGAACGTCTTTTCGGGCTTTTTGTGTTAAAAAGAAGTATTTAAATAATTGTAATTTTTTTTGGGGTTGTTAATTAAGGTTTTTTTTTTTTTAATTTTTTTTTTTTTTTTTTTTAAATATTAAATTAAATGAATAGTTACTGTTAAATAATTTTTTTTACAAGAATGGAAACAACCTACAATTCATAGTATAAATTTCGTTAATGGGAGTAAGATCCAAATTTTCTTAACACGTGGATTTCACGCTAATACTTCACGTGGAACAATTATAATTTCCCCTTTAGCACAAAATAAAACCCTTAGTTTCCTTATCCAAGGGTCTTAAAATAACAGTATTTTTACGGTCTTCATCCTTAAAACTTAGTGGTTTTTAATAACCTCCAAGTTCTACCAATGGGCACATATATGCTTTAATTTTCATTCATGTGCTGTATTTGAGCATTGGAATATGTTACATATTTTTCTATCTAATAAAATAATTTTTTATTATTTTTAATTATTTACCAAAATTATTATTAAGTATTTAAATTATTGTTTAAATCACTTGTTTGAGAAGAGAACTTTTGGGATGTTTATTTTCCCCGGCGCAAAGCTAACTGGATCAACACACCTTAGGAGGAACTGTCCTCTGGATGAGTCATAGGAGGAAATATTTTAGGGAAAGAGGAGCTTAGGAGGAAAGAGGATTCTATACTGATTAACTTGAAGGAAAGAAAACAATTAAGTGTTCTAAAGGAGGAGGGAGAGGAAAGGGAGCATTGGTTGTTTGAGTTTACAACAAATGGAATGGATCCATCGTAAGACAGGGTTATAATAATAATAATAATAATAATAAACTAATATTTTCTACTTGAGTATATTTTCAGCTTGGAAAAAAATACCTACATCCTGTGTTTTTCTATATCTCAACGGAGAGTACACTTTTTCCCTTTTTAGAATATTTTCTAAAGTTAATTTTAATAAACTGACCTTTTGTTTCTAAAAATGTATATATGAACTGTTTTACATAACTCTACAAAATATGTCAGCGGTCTTCAAATTTTCAATAAATAGCTCGAATTTTTCTTTATAAATTCATACTTCCTATTAATAATTTGGGGAAATTTAGACATTTTTTTGGTTATAAAATGAATTATGATTTGCCGAATATAATAAGTCCATTTAATATAAAAGATATGGAACAAACCATATCAAATTGAAATAAGGTGTTTTAAAAGAAATTTAGTTATAAAATTAAAATGATCTAAAAGATATTTATTTTTTCTATCTGAGGATTTTATTTTAAACAAGATTTAAGTGTTTAGTTTGTTTGCTAGTGCATTAGAATTTCGAATGATTTAAAGGATTACAGATATATTTTAGGTAAAATATTTAGCAAACCAATTTATGTCAATATTTTGAGTTTTGGTATCTACATAATTTAAGGGAAAGTTGTTACCATACTTTAAAATATTAACACAAATTCGTTTCATATTCTTCACCCATCACGCCCATCCTATACTCTGCCTTAAAATATGAGGGAAGAATGACCCCGAGCACGGCACGAATCCTGGATAGATCATGGGTTAGAGCATTGGCCAAATGTCCCGATTTGGTTCCCGTGTCCAGGTGACATTTTTCAATTTTCAGAATATGTAATCTAAGTGGGTGAATCCTCACTAAAAGCCTAAATAATAGCTTTGGCTAATCGATTCATAAATTGGTTTGTTAAACATTACGTTTTTACCTAAAAAAATATCTGTAATCTCTTTCACATTTTCATCTAAGTTTTGAGACTCAAACTACCAGAATTTACAGATAAATTTAGAGAGTAAAAATATATTTTTGTCATTTTTATTGTTAGCAATTTATTTAAAATTAATTTAAATACATGAAAAGACGTGTAAAAGCTAAGTGTCACAGTGTGAAGAAAAGTGTTATTTTTCAGCGAACAGGAGAGGATTGAGCAATATTATGTACCTGGTAGCGAACTCATCTCCGGAGTCGAGTCTGGAAAACAAGCTCGGTGTTTGTGTGGACTCGAGCAGGTTTTGAGGCCCAGGACTTTGGCTAACATAGCAGGGTCTCTCAGCTCCAAGCCATTACAAGTCCGGACCATGATGCGCTTTAGGGGGAGATTCCCATACTGTGAGGGGTTTCAACATTTTAACCATCACCCCTTTGCATATACAGCAGAGGAGTGTTTGCTCGTGTAAGGGTTGGTAATATCAACTAATTGTCATTAGTTCATATCTCTCCTCAATACACCGAGGTTGGAATTAGTTCTAATGACCCCCCCCCAACATGAATTAAACTTCCTACTACCTGCGCTTATCCTATCTGGTACGTGGCTTCTCATGACCAGCAGACGAGGAAGAATGTGGATAAAGACTCGTCTCCCCCCAAGGAGCATCACGTGCGTTTTGAGGCGACCGGAAGTGAACGTTCAGGACCCTACAGTTAACATATACTGAAAATAATTCAGAGCGAACAATATTACACACAAAAATATAATGCCTGACAATATTCCATCTTAAGTAGGGGCTCAGTTGTGTATAATGTAATAAAACCCCAGAGCTAACAAAACAAACCCTTTTGGCTATTGAGTAAAATTCCCCTAGTGCATTTAGGGTTTTTTCCGTTCCCAGCAGCCGAAATAAGTACCCGCAACGCCCCGGTTTTTTAAATAAATAAAACCCCCAACGCATTGTGGCTAAAAATATCGGGCAGTGGGCAGTGATTGTGAATAATACATACAAACATGATTATAATATTAATAATTCTAAAATTTTTTAAATTTTTCTGTTATTAATAAATATTAGTATTATTAATTTCTTCATGTAAATATTAATTTAAAATTAAATTTTTATTTTATTAATTTATTTTTAATATAGATATATATTGGTTTCAAATGTATATAATATTATTAATGTTATAAAGATTTCGTTCCGTACACCTCTTAGAAAAAATAAATTTTCTGCCCCATATACATTAAAAACCTTACTTTGAACAATCTACGCAATAATCATAGAATACACAGTATGGACACATTATAGCTCGTTGAATGTAATTATTTGAAATAATTGAGTCACTATTTTTAAAACCTCTATTTACACGCTTGTTAAAGTTGCATATTATGATTTTGATTTTTAAAAACCCTTTAAACGGTCTAGAGTAGGGGACACTTAGAGGAGAGATACTGGGTCTATAGTGGGGGACGTTTGGAGGGAGAGGTACCCAGGTCTAGAGTGGGAGATACTTGGAGAGAGAGGTACCGGGTCTAGAGTGGGGGACGCTTGTAGTGAAAGATACCGGGTTTATAGTGGTGGGCGCTTTGAGGGAGATATACGGGTCTAGAGTGGGGGAGGCCTGGAGAGAGAGGTAAGGGTCTAGAGTGGTGAACGATTGGGGGAGAGGTACCCGGTCTAAGGGGGGAAGCTTGGAGAGAGATATACCAGGATTAGAGGGGGGAAACTTGGAGAGAGAGATACGGGTCTAGAGGGGTAGAAGCTTGGGGGGAGATTTCTGGGTCTAGAGGGGGGGAGTTGGAGAGAGAGATCGGATTAGAAGGGGGAAGCTTGGAGAGAGATATACCGGGACTAGAGGAGGGAAAGGGTTGGAGGGAGAGATACCAGGTCTAGAGTGGGGGAGTTTGGAGGGAGAAAATACCGGTTTTAGAGTGGGGACTTGGAGAGAGAGATACGGGATCAGAGGGGGGAAACTTTGGTAGGAGAGATACCGGTCTAGAGGGTGTAAGTTTGGTGGGGGAGGTACCCGGGCTATAGGGGAGAAGCTTGGAGAGAGAGATACGGGGCTAGAGTGGGGGACGATTGGAGGGAGGGATACCAGGTCTAGAGTAGGGGGCGCTTGGAGGGAGGATATCGGGACCCGAGGGGGAAGCTTGGAGGAGAGGTAACGGTTCAGAGTGGCGGACACTTGGAGAGATAGATATGGGTCTAGAGGGGGGGAAACTTGGAAGGAGAGGTACTGGTTATTGAGGGGGGAAGCTTGGAAGAGAGAGATATTGGGTTTAGAGGGGCAGCTTGGAGGGGAGAGATACTGGGTTAGAGGGGGGGAAAGCTTGGAGTGAGAGATACTGGGTCTAGAGGGGGGGGGCTTGGTGGGAGAAGTACCAGTTCTAGAGAGGGGAAGCTTGGAGGGGGAGACACCGGTTATAGAGTGGGGGACGCTTGGAGGGAGAAATACCCGGGTTTTAGAGAAGGGAAGGCTTTGTAGTGAGGGATACCGGGTCTAGAGTGGGGGACGCTTCAGAGACAGATACCGTGACTAGAGGGGGAAGCTTGGTGATAGAGATACCGGGTCTAGGGGGGAAGTTGGTTTTGGGAGAGGGTACTGGGTCTTTGAGGGGGGAATCTTGGTGGGGGAGATACTGGGTCTAGAGTGGGGGAAGCTTTGAGAGAGAGATACCGGGACTTTGAGGGGGAAGCTTGGTGGGAGAGGTAAACCCGGGACTAGAGGAGGGAAGCTTGGAGGTAGAGATACCGGGTCTAGATTGGGGAAGCTTGGAGGGAGAGATACTGGGACTAGAGGGGGGAGGCTTGGTGGGAGAGATACCGGGACTAGAGGGGGAAGCATTGGGGGGAGAGGTACCGGTCTAGATTGGGGAAGCTTGGGGGAGAGATACCGGGACTAGAGGGGGGAAGCTTGGAGGTAGAGATACCGGGTCTAGATTGGGGAAGCTTGGGGGAGAGATACCGGTTCTAGAGGGGAAGCTTGGGAAAAAGAGATACCGGGTCTAGATTGGGGAAATTTGGAGGGAGAGATATGGGCCTAGAGGGGGGAGGCTTGGTGGGAGGGGATACCGGGACTAGAGGGGGGAAGCATGGTGGGAGAGGAACCGGGACTAGAGGAGGAGCTTGGAGGGAGAGATTTCCGGCTCTAGAGGGGAAGCTTGGAGAGTGAGATACTAGGATTAGAGTGGGGAAGCTTGGAAAAGAGAGATACCGGGTTTGAGGGGGAATCTTGGATGGAGTGATACCCGGGTCTAGAGTGGGGGAAGCTTTGAGGGAGAGATACGCGACTAAAGGGGGTTTAAACTTGGTGAGTGGATAACTGGTCTAGAGGGGGGAAGCTTGGTGGGGAAAGATACTGTGTCTAGGGGGGGAAGCTTTGTGGGAGAGATACTGGGTCTAGAGTGGGGGAAGCTTTGAGAGTGAGATTAGGGACTAGAGGGGGAAGCTTGGTGGGAGAAATACTGGGTCTAGAGTGGGGGACTATTGGGAGAGAGATACCGGGTCTAGGGGTGGGGGGACGATTGGAGGGAGAGATACGGGTCTAGAGTGGTGGCGCTTGGTGGGAGTGATACCGAGACTTAAGAGGGGGGAAGCTTGGTGGGAGGAAACTGTGTCTAGAGGTTTTTGTGGCTTGGCGGGAGAGCTACCGGGACTATAGGGTGGAAGCTTTGGGGGGAGAGATACCGGGTCTAGAGTGGGGGACGTTGAAAGGAGAGATACCGGGTCAGAGTGTGGGCGCTTGGTGGGAAAAGGGTACCGGGTCCAGAGTGGGGGGCGCTTGGAGGGAGAGATACTTAGTCTAGAGTGGGGGACACTTAGAGCGGAAGATACTGGGTCTAGATGGGGGACGTTTGGAGGGAGAGGTACCCGGGGCCAAAGTGGGGGACGCTTGGAGGGAGAAAATACTGGGTCTAGAGTGGGGGACACTTAGAGCGGAAGATACTGGGTCTAGAGTTGGGGAAGTTTGGAGGTAGAGATACCGGGTCCAGAGTGGGGACGCTTGGAAGGAGAGATCCGTGTCCAGAGTGGGGGACGTTTGGAGGGGGAGATACCGGGGTCTAGATTGGGGGACACTTAAAGGGGAGAAGACCGGGCCCTAGAGTAGGACACTTGGAGGGAAAAACCCCGGGGCCTAAGTGGGGGGACATTTTGGAAAGGGGGAGAAAACCGGGTCTAGTTTGGGGGGAACACTTAAAGGGAAGAGATCCCGGGGGTCTAAAGTAGTGGACACTTGGGGGGAGGGGATACCATGAAAAAGAAAAGGGGACATTTAAAAGGGGGAGAATAACAGGTCAAGAGTAAAGGACATTTGGAGGAGAGAACGGGTTCAAGAGTGGGGGACACTTAAAGGGAAGATACGGGGGCCCTAATTGGGGGAAACACTTGGGGGAGAGATACCAGATCAAGAGTGGGGGACACTTTGATGGAGAAAACCTATGTCTTAAGAAAGGTGGACATTTTGGAGGGAAAGAGATATTGGGTTCTAAATGGGGGGTAAAACTTGGGGAGAAAATTACTGGGTCTAGAGTGGGGGACCCTTGGGAAAAAGAGATCCCGGGGTTCTAAATGGGGGAAAAATTTTGGGGGGAAGAAAACCGGGGTTCAAAGTGGGGGAAAATTTTGGGGAGAAAATCCAGATCTAAAGGGGCCCGGGGAGGGAGAAAATACCAGTTTCTAAAATTGGGGGGACCAGGGAGGGAGAGATACCAATCAGAAAAGGGGAAAATTTGGGAGGGAAGTTTACCAATCTAGGGGTGGGGACACTTGGGGGGAGAGATACCAGTTCTAGAGTAGGGACACTTGGGGGAGTTTATACCAATTTTAAAAAGGGGGTTAAAAAAAGGGGAAAAACTTGGAGGAAGAGAAAAACCGGGGTCAAGTTTGGGGGGACCCTTGAAGGGAAAAAAACCGGGTCTAGAATGGGGGCGCTTTGAGGTGAGGAAACCAGGTCAAATGGGGGACCCCTTAAAAGGGAAGATAAAGGTCAAGAGTAAAAAACACTTTGGGGGGAGGAAAACCAGGTCTGAGTGGGGGGACCCTTGGTGGGAGAGATACCGGGTTAAAGTAGTGAACACTTTGGAGGAAAAACCCTTGGTCTAAGTGGGGGACACTTGGAGGGAGAATCCCCGGGTCCAAATGGGGGACACTTGTAGGGAAAGATCCCGGGGTTTCAAGAGTATGGGAAAAATTTTGGGTTTTAAAGAGATCCCGGGGTCTAGGGGGGGGACCCCCTTGGGGAGGGAAGATACTGGGTCTAGAGGGGGAAATTTCATTTGGGATGAAGAAACTTGTTCTAATAGGGGACACTTGGAAGGAGATAAAACCATTCTAGAGTGGGGGACATTTTGGACGGGAAAAGATCCCCAGGTCAAGAGGGGGGGGAACACTTGGGGGGGGAGATATACCATCTTTAAGGGGGACCCCTTGGGCGGGAGAGAAAACCGGGGTTAAAGAGGGGGGAACCAACTTAAAGGGAAGATTACCGGGTTTTAGAGTAATGGACACTTGGATCAAAGATACTGGGCCCTAGTTTGGGGGGACCTTGGATTAAGTAAAACCAGGTCAATTGGGGGGGCCCACTTGGGGGAAGGATACCTTGCCCCTAGAGGGGGACACTTAAAAGGAAGAGATACAAGGTCTAGATTGGGGCCCACTTTTTTGGATAAAAAACCAAAAGTCCCGAGGGGGGGACAATTTGGGCCCGGGGGAAATACCAAGGTCTAGTTTGGGGGGGCACTTGAGGGGAATAGAAACCAAGTTTGAAAAGGGGGACACTTGGGGGGGAGATATCCCCAAAATTCTCTAGAGTGGGGGAACATTGGGGAAGAGTTTTCCCCGGGTCTAGGGGGGGGGAAAACATTTTGGAAGGAGAGTTTAACAAGGTCAAGGGGTGGGGGAAAATTTTGGGGGAAAAGAAACCCCAAGTCTAGATTGGGGGACACTTGGCGGGGAGAAAACCAGGTCTAGAAGGGGGGCACTTTGGGGGCTAAAAAACCAAGTCTTAGAGGGGGGGAAACACTTGGGGGGAGATATACCACCCCTCTAGAGTGGGGAAACTTGGGGGAAAAAGAGATACCGGGCTAGAGGGGGGGACTTTTGGAGGAGAGATACCGGGTCAAAAGTGGGGGGGGACACCTTGGGGGAACAGATCCCGGGGTCTAGATTTGGGGGGACACTTGGAGGAAAAAGAAACCGGGTCTAAAGGGGGGGAAAATTTGGGGAGGAGAGATCCCTAGGTCTAGATACCATACACTTGGAAGGAAATCCAAGCCCAAGAGGGGGGGGACACTTGGGGGGGAGAGAAAACCAGGCCCAAAGAGTGGGGGCCCATTTGGGAGGGGGGAAAAATACCGGGCCCTAAAAAAGGGGGGAAAACCATTTGGGAAAGGGGAAGAAAAATACAAGGCCCTTAAAAGGGGGGGAACACAAAAACTGGAGGGTGAGCTTGCTCTCCTTGTAAAACACCCCGATGTTGGCGGTGCCAAGTATCGATTACCCCATTTGGGTTTAAAACCCCCCCAAACCACCACTTAAAAAAACGGAAGTTTTTTCCCTGCTGTTAAAAGGTCAGGCCCCCTCAAAAACCAAAACCGTCTGAACCATATATGCATTTTGGGGTTTAGACAGTATTTTGGACTTTAAATTCGGGGGCCGATTTTTGGGGAAACTAGGGAAAAACAATAAAATGTTAAAAAAAAAAAATTTCTAAAAAGAAAAAAATTTTTGCAAAAAATTTAACTTCCAAAAAGGCTCCTTAAACAAAAAGAAAAGAAACCACTTTAACAATACATTTTTCTGTTTAAAACAAAGCAAGATACCAAATAGCTGTTTCAAAATAAAACTTTGGGAAAAGGGAAAGGGGAAAATTTCTTAAACCCCCTTTCTGAAAATTTTTTGGGGGGCCCACATCATTCAAACGGGAAACAGGCCGTTACTTGGATTCTCTAGTTGCCGGTGACTAGATGACAGATGTTTAAAACTATTTAAACCTTTTTTCAATTTTATCGTCATTTTGAGGAACAAATCATGTTTTATGTACAGTTTCCCGATGGAATCAAACAAGGTGGCCCAAATACTACCCGAAAAGGGGAAAAATTTGGTTAAAATTTTTGGGAAAATATGTTCAAACGAAAGGGATGATCCAAAACCTTTGCCCCCTGGCCCTAAAGAAGGCAAGGAAAGAATAAAAACCCCGTCTGGGGCTGAATTTACAGGGTAGTATAAACCCAACACTTTCAAACATCTATCTACCCCTAAAACTTTATATATCACCAAAGTGAAAGCTTTTTTTTAAAGAAATACCCCACTAAATTTTAAAAACGCTTAAAAAATTCATGTATTTAAAGCTTAAAATTTTTGAACAAATACCGAATAGAAACTAATCAAAAAAGTAGATTTTTCTTTCATTTTTGATAAAATATAATTTAATTACTAAATTCCTATTTAAAAAATATAGTTTTTTTTAAACTTAAGTTTTTGGAAAGAAAAGTTTGGGTTTTAAAATCAAAAAAAAACTGAAACCCAAAAAATAAAATGCCCATGAAAATTGAAAAAAAATTTTTTGATTCATTTAAGAAAAAAGGGCCCTCGTCTAAATTTTTTTTTTTTTAAAATTTTTAAATACTTTTTTGGGACAGAAAATTTAAAATTTTAAAA
>JBCFYV010002863.1:0-33254 GCA_039000515.1 Timema cristinae | reverse complement strand
CCTCAACTAGTTTTTTTCTATATGTCATCTAAGTAAGCGTATGGCCTCCCAAATCGCTGGGCCCTGTGAAGACGCACCGTTCGCACACCCTTAAGGACGACGGCTCTGAATATCAAAACCCAAAACCTTTAGGGGTACATTACCTTCCTCTGTTATTAAATGATCCGAAATATTTTCATGTTTCTGTTTTTCAGCCGTCCGACGAGCACACGCTTGTCATGCTCTCTATTATTAAGTAAGTTAGAAGCGAACTACGCGAGTGTACAGTCTGCCTGGAAACTTTAAAAATCTTTGATTATTTATACTATCGTCGCATGTTTTGTACAGGCAGGTTTTAAATACTCATTCCATCTCTTTGTTTGGAATCTGTTAACGTTGCTCAAGCAGCGCATACCAGGAAGGCCACGTGTGGCCCTCCACATAACTTATTGAATCTAGAGCACTATAACAGACAGACTAAAGTGTGTATCTCAAATGGGTAGTAGGACATGGTGTTAAAAAAATAGGGCAACACAACATCCAGCCCAGGCCTTTAATTCATCTCTGTGGAAGGGGAAGCACGCATATCCAACAAATGATAACTTTTTTCGACCACGGAACAGCTAGCTTAGTAGGCAGACACGTTACCACCTGAGCTAAGACGTCAGACATTATTATTGTTAACTACCCATGTCTCAATGCAGTTTACCGATGTGCGCATTAACCTACCCACTTTACTGGCCGCATGGTCTAAGGCGCTATTCTCTCAGTAGATTAGATTGCCGATTACGGGGAGATCAAGGTTTGAATCACCGTTGGGTCTACATTTTTAGTAAGTGGTTTCCCACTCTCCCTCCACGCAAATTAGGGTAATATTTATAAAAATATATCCTTCCTCATCCCTAATACATTAGTGTGATTAGTACATAAGTGTATAACTTTAACGGCTAATAAGACGCGATGCTATGAAAATAAATATTCAGCGCGTACATATTTTTTCTAGAACCACGGACTGCTATACGTTCTGGCTACTAACTACGCTAATACTACACAAATGTGTTAGGGATGAGGAAGGTTGTATTAAGAGAAAGTACTGATATTTATGTGGAGAGAGAGTGGAAAATCATTTAGAAAAAAACTCCCTCAGAACACCCGACCGGGATTTGAGCCTTTACTTTTAATAATCGGCAGTCTTATCTGTTGTGAGAGTTACGCCTTAAGACCATTTGGCCACCAAGGTGAGTAAAAATTATTTCTGGTGGGGTTTTAATTGTGAAAGTGTAAATGTCTCCAACCAAAGTGTCTTCCGCAACTTTTTAAAACTCTACTGTAAATTGAAACCACGCGTGTCTATTTTATGTGGATATCAGGTAATGTTGATGTAATTTTTTTTTGTCTTTGTAATCTTAAATATAAAGTTCCTTACTAACATTTACTATTATTTTTTAACTCATTTGAGCAAAAAAAAACTATGTTTAATACCTTTCAAGCTAAAAATAATTAATTTATGATGAAAAGTTTGACGCAGCTTAGATCTAATCATACCTGGCCAAACATAGCACCTACATATTTCTACAGCCCAATTCAAATTGGAAGAAAACTTTTCGACAGTTATTAAAATTTAGTAAAACTATTTTTTTTTTAATTTATACGTCAAGTCAAGTTATCTTCAGCGGTCACTTTTCATAGATAATATATCAATACATAAAAGCCAAAACTGAAAAAAAAGTAACACAATATCAATGCTAGCCACAAAATTAAAATTTGTTTTTCTAAAAGTGTCTTCTTACTAGAATCCCACTATATTCGTATGACTCCCATACCTATCATTTCAAGCGCTTTTCCCGGTTACGTTCAGGTGTGCCGATATTTTCATTTTATAGGTAGTTTACCATTCGCCCTCACCCGAATGGATACATTTTTAAAAGTGCTAACTCCCTTATATGTGTGTAACCTTGACGGATAGTAAGACTATGAGCGCAAAATAATAACAAAAACACAGTCATATAAGACATATACATAGACATATAATGTCATAATGTGGGTGTGTTACCAGACCCTCCAGATAACCTACAAAGTCGAAACTTGGCACACCTATAGTATAGACCAGAGGTGGGGAACATATTATTCAATATTGACACAGATTGTGGCGAACGAGAAGTGAAATTCACCAAAACATCTAAAATTTGAGAAATTATGTTTCTCAATTGAACATTTAAAACAACACACACTCTTTGTACACGTTTATTCAAAATATGTACACTTTGACTAAGCACAAATGCCTCAGACGCAACCGATACAAATGGTTCAAATTGAAAGTGAAAGTGAAACTTAATGCAAAATTTGACAAATATTTTCGTCTGAAGACAGAGAAGAAATGGTGTGCTGGGAAAAGAAGTGAGGGGAGGTGGGTGTTTGATGGCATCCAATATTGCGTCAACGATTCATTCAAAAAACAAAATGGTTCCAATGATACGCCGGAAAATATCAGGTAAAAAACCAGCACACGAGTCAGAAAAAAGGTTTGTTTTACTGTGAAAGATGGCAAACTCACATTCGCCACACTTTTATGGCCAATTCACCACTTGTGACGATTGGCGACAGGGTTGCCTACCCTGGGTATAAGTATATATCAAAGGAAAAAACATAACTGAGGCGAATTGCCAATTTTGGTTGTTTATTATTATTATTTAAAAATGCAATTTAGTTCACTCTTACTTTATCCACTCTTACGTAAGAACTGACAGATGCTACATATTTTTTTTACAAACAAGCCCAACATTCCATGCGCTTACCAATATACTTCTTGTATCCACTAAGGTGCTGTTAGAAATTGTCATTCTTTGGAGTAATAGAGTTAAGGGTACATTGTGGTCTTTTGGAACTAGTTTTTAAACAAACTACCGAACAAAGCCGCTACATTATAAAATATGGTCCAAATATATCAACGAGGATCAGACTTTATCTCCATCTCAACCAGAATGCCACGCAAGCCGTATAGATTTACAGAAATAATCTTGAAAGATCACTGAACGTTGCTACACAATATAATTTATCATGTTAAGCAGACAAATTATTTAGCAACAAAGAAAAAGGTTTGAATCTACGCCAAAAAACAACAATATTGATTTCCATCATATACAGAAATCATATTTTTATGTTGAGCCATTTTCCTCGAGTACTTACTCTACTTGTGCACTGGTCTACACATTTACATGAAGTCATAGCGTGGTCTAAGGTGTAAATCTTTGATGATAGTGCTTTGCGGGTGCGAAGAGGTTGAAGGTATAATTGGGTTTTGGTGCAATGGGATTTTTTTTCACGTGGGACTTATTGCTTTAGTTTTTCCATTCTCTTACTAGGCTAGTGCGAGTGCTACCTCCACGTAAATCATAGATAAAGTTGTTAAAAACCACAGGGGTGTATAGACTAATTAAATAAATGAAATATATAAACAACTCCTTTATTTTTGAATAGTTTCATTTGCTTAGCACAAAATATTCTTTCTTTTTCAATTATCACGTTTAATACAATAGTTCTTAACATATTAACTTAGGATGGGGAAAAGTTTGGGAGGTTGTTTTTTAGAAGTGTACAATCATTCGCATGGAAAGAGGATGTCAAAATCAGAGTGATAAATCATGTGTAAGACTACTCCCAGTTCCCCTCAACAAGATTCAAACTTTGCACTGGTGTGGATGTAAAAATTCTCACCTATCACGAAGGAGTAAGCGTTGTAGAATCCTAATGTCCAACTATAGCATGTTTTCGAACGAGTTTGTAGTATTTTAAGGTTGATCTAGAAACGTTTCCGCCCAAGACTTATACGACAAGGTGACCCAAGGTGACGTCCCATGAAGTAGCCAATAGAATTCGTCATACTCTTGCAGAGTTGGTTATAGCAAGACTACCACTAGAATTAATTTATCACAAAGTTCAATAAGTTACCATATTTACTTTCTCATGTTAAAGAGGTGTGAAAGAAAAAGTGATCTAAGTTCAGTGTTTCTGAAATTCTTAAAACTTATTATTGGTCCATAAGTGTTTTGGACAAAGAGGTTTTTTGTTAGACAAACTGTGTTCCTTTAAGATGTCCATTAATTAAGGTTTTATTCTTTATTGTTTAGCAATTTGCTTATTTTTGGTGTAATAAATTTAAATATTTATTATTTAAGTCGTTTTACCAAGATTGTCTCTCTCATCACGTGGATGCATTATTGCGATGAACACCAAAATAAATATTTCGGATTTAATATTCAATATACAAAACTAAATAAACTCAATTTACACTCAAAGCAAAACAAAAACTGGATCTGTAGTTAAATTTAAGACGCAAACGCGAACATACGTAGATTTATTGTTGCAATGAACACCAAAATAAATAGTTTAATCTACTATAAAAGAAACAAAAATAAAGACGATTGAGAGAAGTGCTAATAGTGAGCGCCCTATTACATCAAACAAAATTGTGCTATTGGCCTAGTACCAAACTCTAAGCAAGACTATTCCTCGCAGCGCTAACGCATACAACACAGCCGATAACTTTAAATGCGAGAACAGAATTAAAACTAATCAAGAGCAGTGTTTAATGCGCGTTATCAATATTTCTGATGAAACAACGGATCCCCCCCACCCCCCACCCCCACACCCCACGCCCCCTCCTTCCATCTCACTCCTCTGGTCAAATCAATGGTTTGTACCCCCGCCAAGCAGCCTCTATATTGTATGCTTATTGTTTTTGCTCGGTATTTTCAACACTGCTTCGCTCGCGGATATATATATATATATATATATACCTTCCCCCTTTCTAGAAAAAATAATGAGTTCAATAAAAAGAAGTCCTGTCTTGATCCGATAGGTAATTTTTTAGTTTACTCGCAACAAATATACAAGCTATTTAGTCTTTTCTATTTTTTTTATTTTGAGGTTAAATATTAATATATCTTTTAATATATTATAGATTTATAATATATTAAAATATATTTTAATATATTATAGTTTTATACTCGAGGGTGACGCGACTTTACATTGTCAAGCCTTTATTGTAAGAAGAAAGAGCGCTTGGGTCCTAAGAGTTAATTTGTAATCGATCATTAACTTTAAGGATAGAATCAAAGACACGATATCGCTTCTGGGTACTACCATATTAAATCTAAATATCAAATTGGAATTAAATCCATCAAAGCGTTTTGGTTATAGTCCTGGTAGACAGACAGACAGACAGACAGACAGACAGACAGACATACAGATGGAGATAGGGAAAAAACAGAGTTGTAAGACTCACTTTTATTACTTCAGGGCCCTATATAACGTAAATACCCATCATAATCTAAAGGATGGATATGTTCACGATTACAATACTTTTATGAATACGAGAAAGTAAAAACTATTGAACTTATCGTTTATAATCAAGTGATGGTTTCAAGAGCCGCGCCTCGATGTGATGATATCTGCTTCGAGAGTAACCTATCTAATATCCCGGTAAATCGACAGTGAGGATGGGTTCTTAAAAAGTGGATGGTGTGCGTGGGAAGCTAATGACTCATCAACGCTCCAGAGCACGGGCTAGGTATTGAAAGAGAGGAAGGCATCTCAGTGGATAGTTAAATATAATCGTAAAACGTGAGCTGTGGATCTTAATATAAACATCCTTTCGTCGTCATTGTTTTATTTCCTTAACGTGGCGTCGCTGACATGCTGCGACGAGCCAAAGAGTGATATAGTCACGAAACAGGAGAATGGTTACCTTTGGATCAGAAACGGTATCTCAAAAGGCAGGCATAATTAAGGAACTTGACAAAGCTAATGAAATCGATCGCCGTGGTATTGAGAAGTCATGCTTCAATACCGAGAGGAACCCAAACCAATTTAAAACTCATATACGAGGGTATCGACCGGCTTTGTAGTCTAGTGGTTAGAGTTCCTGACTAATGATTGAAACGTACTGGGTTCAATCTCTTGTGCTTCCTGATTTTTCTATGAAGCAGGTACCAAATGAATAAAGAAGTAGCGGCTCGTTCATTATAGCGGGCTTACACCATGAAGTTTTTTTTTTAATATACGAGGGTATTAGCCCCTATCTTTTTTTTTCTTTAAGTTTTACTACTGGTCCGGACTATCCTAGTTATTCATTCTACCCCACGTCTCTTTATCCGTCCTAAAGGAAGAATTTAGATTAAATTTAACCTCATTTGCATTAAGTGGAAGGGGAATCCTTTAGAAAAAACATCCTCAGCACACCTTGTCAGAATTCAAGCTCTGACCTTATCGTCTTTGGAAGACCAAACAATATGCCCTTGATATTTTACCCACGTGTCCAATGATGCGGCCATCCGCATATAATTATATTAAAGGAAGAAAGAATGAGGAAGGTAAAATTTAGAGAAAATGTACGCAAATTCACGTGCAGAATTTGAACCTCGACCTCTCCATCAGAGGGTTCCATAAGCCTCTATAATTACACTCATCGTAAGGGGTTTGGAAGGAAAATCGAACTGAGTTAAGTGTGTCTGCCTTTTTAATAATTATTTTTGCTGCAGTGGTGGCTCGTGTATAGGCACTGCGGAACTGCAGCACCCCCTATTTCCACTTGATATTATCGATAACATTTAATATAATGATTCCTTTTTTCTATAATTCTTTCTTTATTTTTGTAGTACAATATATATTCATTAAGCTTAACGTCAGTACTTTAGTACCCATCCCCCAGTTTATGAAAAAGATACACAAATATTTGTATGGAACTGTGCGCTTCACAGTGCCAGCGACGTGGTGTTTGACTGTTGTGCGCATGCGCATATAGGAGGGGGTGGGGAGGAAAGCGGGACTGCCAGGTATAAAGAGCACTGTTGCTCTTGCAGTGCCGGCTCTGGCGTGATGGTGGAAGGAAGTTTTTTTTTTACTCATCGTGTGTTGTGCTTAAAAACCGTGTACCATATTCTTGAATGTGATAAAATGTATAAGAGTGTAGAATTATATTATTATTCTGCCTCCAGCTATTCTATTTGATTCATTTTTATTTAGGTTCTTTTATTTAACAGAAAGACTAAATGCGCTTGCAATACTTTCAATGGAGAAAAATTTCGTTAGTTGTCATCCAGAGACCAAGGAGAAAATTATCGAATTTTTTGCGCAAATTAAAACAAGAATAATGGATTTAATTTTTAAATAAATAGATCAAGCTTGTACTGTAACAATTTAAGTTAAAGTAAGTAAAAAAGTTTGGTTTTTTTTGTTAAGATTTTCCCAAGTTCCTGAATAAATTTTCTTTTTATACATATATTTTTCCTTTTACACAATTTTAAAACAAAGGTTACAAATGTTCTGGAACAGCACCCCCACTAATTTTAGCTACGAGCTGCCACTGTTTTGCTCCCTATTTGATTTGGACAAAATATTTTCTGCTATAAAAATGGTGGGCTTTTTAGATAGATGTCCATTAATTAAGTTTTAATTCTTGCTTGTTTAACATTTAATTTTTGGTGTATGTAATAAGAAAGCATTAATTATTTAACTCTAGAATGAATTATATCTCCCCCCTACACTACCCGTGGCACTTATTACAAGGTCTAAATTACCATGCTCTAACTAGACTGGATTCCCGTTTCGGGAGTTTGAGGTTCCAATCTCAGTCATTGTGGTTCTCCGTATGTACTTTAACACATTTGTTTACAAACCTCTCTGCGCTAGAATAAGGGCGCATTTCCTTCAAATTGCCCCTGTCATCAAAATTCATGGTGTTAATTTTTCTAATATAAACTTGGATTTTGAAAAATGACACCTGAATATGGGTGGGGATCTAACGCAGTACCTTTGGCTCTATATGCTAGTACTACTACCAGTCATCTTATAGCCATTCAGTATTGCTATTGCCCAAGGTCATGCATTTATTCATTCATTTCCACTGA
This sequence comes from Timema cristinae, assembly GCA_039000515.1. Lineage (NCBI taxonomy): Eukaryota > Metazoa > Arthropoda > Insecta > Phasmatodea > Timematidae > Timema > Timema cristinae. Next base: position 25,368 of record JBCFYV010002863.1, on the reverse strand, counting down.
GACTAGTTGAAGATGAAGCCGATGAAATTTTGCTGGGTCAAGATAAATACCTCAGTAACTTGATGTATTTTGAGGAACGCATGATCTTGGGAAACTTCCATCACTTTAAGTTCCAGTAGCTTACAGGGCGTATGGCCCCAATTTGACCTTTGACATTTGACCCCAATTTGTGTGACGTAATCATTGCGTGTTATGTTGCAACATCCTGTTTAAGTACCGTGACCTACTTTCCTCTGATTGGCTGCTATAAATAGCCTCCTTCCCCCACCAATTTTGACCTGCTTTCCACATCCGCCTCCCACATTGGTTCCTCTGTCACAAGGCTCAGCCTTCCCCCCAACCCTGGCGCCAGTATGTCAAACCGACAAGACAAGAATAGATATTGAGGTTATTGCCTCGGGCATCTGGTTTTCCCTGGTGCCAGGTTGGCGGGCAGACAAGACGAGTTGAGACAAGAATAGATATTGAGGTCAATGCCCTAGGGCAACGGGTTTTTCCCTGGCGCCAGTATGTCAGCCCGACAAGACAAGAATAGATATTGAGGTCATTGCCCCGGGCAAAGGGGGTTTTCCCTGGCGTCAGTTTGACGGAGGGCTCGGCACGAAGCTTGCGCTATGGCTGACAAGCCTAGAATGAACATCGGCTCTTCTGTCACAAGGCTCTGTCCCGGAACAAGCAGCATGAACCTTGCGCTATGGTGCTTTGTGGTAGAGTGTGGTAATTTGTTCCAGAGACCCCCTCCTCCTTCGCCACCCTGACGCCATGTTTGAGTGACCTACTTTCCTCTGATTGGTTGCTATAAATATCCTCCTTCCCCACCAATTTTGACCTGCTTTCCACATCCGCCTCCCCCCTCGACTACCAACCCTGGACATGTTGGTTCTTGATGATTGTTAATAGATATTGAGGTCATTGCCCGGGAAACGGGGTTTTTCCCTGGCGCCAGTATGTCAGCCCGACAAGACAAGAATAGATATTGAGGTCATTGCCTCGGGCATCTGGTTTTCCCTGGTGCAAATATGTCGGCCCGACAAGACAAGAATAGATATCGAGGTCATTGCCCGGGGCAACAGGGTTTTTCCCTGGCGTCAGTATGTCGGGCAGACAAGACAAGAATAGATATTGAGGTCATTGCCCCGGGCAACGGGGGTTTTCCCTGGCGTCAGCTTGACGGCTCACGAGACAAGAATAGATCTTGAACTCAACAAACTTGGGGTTTTCCCAATGACGTAATCATTGCGTATTATGTCGCAACCCTGGCGCCAGTATGTCGGCACAACAAGACGAGTTGAGACAAGCTTAGATATCGAGGTCATCGATACGGGTGCCAGGTTGGCGGGCAGACAAGAAAAGTCGAGACAAGAATATATCGTGTGACGTCAAACTAGGGAGGGGGGTGGCTATAAAGAGGTGTGCCCAATTGGGTGTCTATTTATTAACGTTTGTAGAGCGGGCCAATATGGACAAGTTAAGGCAGCTGGTAAATATCGTCGACGCGGTGCAGACCGTCAAATTGTGTGATCTAGCCGTAGATCAAAAGTACTCGGTGGATAAACTAAAAGCCGTCAATACAAAGTTCGGGAGACGCCTAATAGCCTACCTAGACGGCGAGTTTTGTGTATTTCTACCCTGCCGGTTTGATACTCTTACAGATGAAGACGTGTGTGAGTTAAATAAAGAAAAACTGGTATTTACCTGCGCCGGAGTAAAACCCGGTTCACCTACCATTGTGAACTTTGAACGCGCTTAAGAGACACGGCAGTTAACAACAACAACGGGCAGCGGAGCATAGGGGACTCTACAGGACGTTTAGCTCTCAGGTACGCTCACCATGCTTCGATCCGGCTATATTAATTTAATGTTTGTGGGCCATACGATGGAGGGGCGTGCCTATATGACGGGAGAGAATGTTCACAGTGTCGCGGAGTGTGATAGACAGGTAATTTACAAAGTAGAGGAGCGAGGCTACATAGAGTTTTGTGACTCTACCTTTCACACGATACGAGCGACGGAAGTACTACCCTACGAGAGAACCGTGGAAACGTATATGTGTGATGTAACGTGCGCCGTTTACAATTTCCGCAAGGGGGACGTGGTAGCTGTGTTACCCCGACCTCCACCGCCAACCTTCCGAGCTCCACACCATCCGTCACCGTACTTCACGCCGCCGCCGCCGCCGCCCTCAGAGAGACAGCCGTACACACCCCAGAGTCACAGGCGTGCCCAGCCCCAGAGTACCCACCACCTGAGTCGTCTACCACCACACGTCACAGGCGTACCCGTTGTCAGAGTCGTCTGTCTACCAGTCAGTAGAGTCACCTGCGTGCCCACCGTCCGAGGTGTCTACCTACCAGGCGTCAGATTCACTGGCGTATCCACAGTCAGAGTCGCCTGTTTACCAGCCAGCAGAGTCAGCTGCGTGCCACCACCACCGCCGGAGGTAAAGTCTGAAGAACCTGTAAATCTCGAGGATTTAACAATTTACAAAAAATTATAGGTGAAACGCCCGCCGACTACATACTCAGCCTGGGCAGTTTCGGTAACGTTTTCCTTCCAAAGTCAATCTATTATTTGGATTGTGAGCGCTTTAAATCTAAAGCACGCTGTATGATATATCTCGGAGGGCAAAGTGTGATGTTTAAAAGTGAATTAATAAATTAGACGTACTCTGCTACTGTCATAGGAGCTAGTGGTGAAATTTTGAAAAAAAAACGTTAAGAGCGAGTGTTTATTTCTTTTGCTGCATCTCCAATTGACATTATGCCGTTTAAATGCTGCGTTTGTGATGGACCCTACGCAAACCTATCCAATCTTATTCGGCACAAAATTCAATGTCATCAAACTGCTGCTCACCAGGATACCTGTTGGGACGAGGAGGTATTATGCAGGGCGTTAGACATGATCGAGAAAGAGGAATACAATCGTGTCAAGTGCTTAAACGAACTTGAGAAAAACAAAAGTTATAACGTTGTGCTATCGGAAGAGCCCGAACCTAAAGTTATTGTGCTTGAGTTTGTTGGAAGAGTAAGATTGCCAGGTAAAAACTGTGGAGACATTGTCAATATACACTCTACCGTCTCTCAACGTGTCTTGAACTATTTTGGAGGTGGCTCCTACTCATTTTCTAGATGGTAGATATCTTTTATATGTATTGGTCAAAACACCTAAATAATATTGCTGCTTGTTGTGAATGTTTTAAATTAATCAATTGTTGATTGTCAATAAAATTGACTCCTACTCATTTTCTGGCTGGTAGATGTATTTTATATGTATTGGTCAAAAGACCTAAATAATATTGCTGCTTGTTGTTGTTGTTGTTTTAAATTAATCAATTGCTGATTGTCAATAAAAAAAACTAGCACTAAAATATCGTTATTATTTTTTAAATCCTCGGCCGGATAATCAAAGACCTGAAGGAGACGCCAACATTGTTGTGACTTAGTTTGCTATCCAAAGATAAATTAAAAGGGTTGAATTGCTTATATAATCCATAATATATATTTACGAGTATATCTTACCCCTTAATGTGAACAAACCAGTACACGTACTAAGATACATATGTAAGCCAAAGTTTCCAGGGCTCGATTCCCGTGTGCAGGTGTAATTTTTTTCAGAATATGATATGTATTAAATGGTGAAGGAGAAACGCTACATATAAAGGAGGCAGCAGCTTTCTCATCACGGCGTTAGGAAGACTGCCCGCTGCGCCAAGTGTCCAAAAAGAATGTATAACTCTCTCTCTCTCTCTCTCTCTCTCTGTGAAGGGAGACATGTATTTGTCTGTTAATCTATGTCGCGTGGTCAATGGTCAAGACGTCTAAGGAATCACTTGGCCGCGAGGCGTTAGCATGTCTGTCCCCCCAGAGTCAAGTGTCCAGGCTTCGATTCCCTGTATGACTGAAAATGATGGTTTAAGGGGGAGGGGAATGGGAACTAGTACACCAATTGAGGCAAAGAGAAGGTCTTACACATGCCAGGGGTTCAAAACCCTATATTAGCCACATGTCATGATGTTTTTTTCTGGGAAAGCGGATTCCCGTAAGGTGCTTCCCTGTCTCACTCTCCGTGGCTTCGTTGAAACAGCAACAATAAATTTAAAGTTCGCAAAAATATTTACTTTTACAAAAAAATCACAAGTAATACAATTATGAAAATCTTGAAATTATTTTAAATTAATATGTTGATGAAACTATATACGCTGATATAATATATAACATTTACACTAAACAAATTAGTTACTTAAACAGCAACCAAATATTTAATGTCCGAAAAATATTTTGATCTAATAATACATATTTACTTTTACAAAAAAAAACAAAAAAAACCACAAGTTTTACAATTATGAAAATATTGAAAATATTTTGATATAATAATATATTTAGTTTTACAAAAAAACAAAAAAAACACAAGTTTTACAATTATGAAAATCTTGAAAATATTTGATATAATAATATATTTAGTTTTACAAAAAAATCACAAGTAATACAATTATGAAAATCTTGAAATTATTTTAAATAAATATGTTGAATAAACTATATATACGCTGACATAATATTTTGATATAAAAATATACAAGTTTTGAAGCGAGGATTTTTTCCATTTCCTTGTCCAACTCGGAGACCACTAGATTTGTTGCCGAAGCCGTTTGTTGGTGGTGTTGCTCGTAACGGTGTAATGTTTCCGGGGACACCAATATCATCTTTTTCGTGTGTTCCATTATTTACTTGTTGAATAAGGAACCGAGGACCCCGCTGATTAGAGGGGCTAAAAGTAAGGGCAAGAACGCTCCTCCTTTCTGAACGAGTAGTCGTCTCTTCTTCTTCCAGCACTCTCCTCGTTTGACCAGCTTGCGCAACACCTGCTTGTGAGCACGTAACTTTGTCTTCTGCGCATTTTTCAGCGGTACCCGTCCTTTTAAAGTGTTGTAGGCACACTCGCAAACAGAGTCAACCAGTTTCTTGTCGGCCGTTTTCATCAAGGCGACACGTTGCTGCGGGTTCATGCGATACATCGCACGTAGAAGAGGTGCCTGCTTCAGCACTTTGGGACTCATAGTTATGAAATGATCTGTAAGCGGGAAGTGTCGGTGTTTTTATAGCTTTTGCGCGGTAGATACACGCAGCAGCCGACATTTGTGCGGGTTCTATATCTGAACCATTCCGGTGTAACTTGTTTGAAATCTAGCAATATATAGCCGTGAGACGTACTTGTAGCATCGGTGTAAGCCTCTTGTAAAACACGGGGATTTTCAGGACAGACTTGTCGTGCAAAGTGTTGAATCTGAGCTTTATCCCTGGGATTTTTAAAAAGCACGATATAATGTGCGTTTAAGGAAATGTCTCTTTGGCCCTTGCCCTGATGGAATATATTTTGCGTAAGGTACATGACGCTAATATTTTGATGGTGGCATCCTTTGGTGAAAAGATCGACGACCACTTCGTTGGCTTCACGCATCAGGTCGTCCAGGATAATCAGCTGTGGAGAGTCATTACAGACATCATCCATTTCCGGCAAACCCTTACAGAATATGACGTGGGGACTTGTCCCGTCTTGTTCGAATCACGGTTTCCATAAAGCATAATACCATGTGATTTTATCAAATTTAACGTCACACATTGTGTCCAAGTGACGGATAAAGTCTGCTACAAAATTTGACTTTCCACAGCCGGAAGGGCCGCTTATGATGGCTGAAAATGGATGTTTCAACTTGTCCATAATGTTTGAGACTGAGCTTATAAGCTATATGAGCTTGTATTTATAGGATAGGAGGGAGGTGTGGGGGTTTAGACGTTAAAACACTAACATAACAATTTTTACAATATTTATTTGGTCATGAAAAAGTATATACACAGTGTAAAGTATACCGTGAATATTTACAATATATAATTATTAGTATAAACATAACTGGTTTTTTTTCAATATTTATTTACACACAGTGAAAAGTATACTGTGAATATTTACAATATGGGGGGGAATAGTGGCCTCGGTACTAAATAAAGATGGTTTCAATTTAAAAGAAAATAAATATATATACAGTTTATTATATATTTTTGAATAGATTTAAAATAAAGATTTATACAATCGGTTTACTATACTTGACTAGAAAGAAAATAAATATATACACAAACAATTTATTAGATTTAAAATAAAAAAATATATACAAAAAATTTATTATAATTAAAATATATATATAAATAAATAATTGACTAGAAAAATTCAGGTAGGCGGAGGACTGTGCCGGCAAATAAAAAAATATAAAAAAAGTATCCCGGGTGCATAAAAAATATAAAAAATATGCTCGTTTTCATGCAGAAAAAAATATGAAAAAAAATTTCAAATCTTTGAAAAATGGTATGTCAGTGGAATTGTCTAGAGTGAAAGAAAAAAGATGGTTATTCAGCCCGTCTAAATAAGCACCTTTTATTCGTGGCGAGCGCGTTTACAAGGACTCTGATACCCAAACGGCAACGTATTAAAATTATCTGTTATCCGGCGTTTGGTGTACACGGGCCGGTAGACTTTAGTCTGCGAAACGGTACATACAGTCGCAAGACCTTTTCTTACAATTTTGTGCGGTATCTGTATGTATCTTTCCGCAGCCTGTTCGGTGACCATCGCTTTCAAAACTTCAAAATTAACATCGTTCCGGTTGCCATAGTTTATGGTGATCCCGCGAACCTTGCACACCGTTTTTGTTTTGTCAGGATCGCCGCCCACACAAACTCGGTAAGCGTAATTTTTGGGACCACCAGATACAAAGGCGCTAATGTAGCTTCCCGGACCGTAATCCTGAAGTTCATAAGTGAAGTCACCTAAAAAGTCTCCGGTCGGTGGACTCCAATCACCGGGGCGTTCGGTGAATAGAACGCTATCTGTATCATGATATAAAACGCGGTCCCCCAATTGTTCAAGGATGCTGTATAAGTGCAACCTAGCCATAGCAGTCGTGTAGCACACCACCGCCACACTCGTGTTAGGGTTAGGGCACAACGCGTCACGCGCATCCTTGTAATTGAGGAACATAACCTCCTCATTTACATCAATGACGCTGTCCACGGTGATGTACGGATCCGTCAGGTACTTGTGGACGCCCTGATAGTCGTTGACAACGGCTACGTGTGGTAAATCGGGTCTTTGCCCAAACTTTCCCCATAGTGAATTTAAAAAAAGTTTAGCCTGAGTGCGGAGACCAGGGTTTTTACAAACAGAGCGGAAATCTAGTTTTACCCTTCCCTTTCCTCATAATTTTGAATGTAAGCTAACTTTTCCTCTTGTGAGGTACACCACTCTGGCCATCCGCTGGCTTCTTGTTTAATTTTTAAAAAATTATCAATGTACCCGTGAAACAGGCCGCCAGAACGCATCTGACGGTCATAAACTAATACATTGTACTCCCACACTTCGTGCACTGCTTCAACGGTGTAGCCTTTCTTAACGGCTTTCCGGATCTCATCAATCACCCAGACGCCTGTCAACCATCGATCTTTTTTGTTGTCGTGCTGACACGCGCCTTGGTTATTCTCCTCCCCGCATTTCCTGCACAAGATGATCATTAGCTTGTCGTGCATCCGGGTAGGCAATACGGGCAGGAATAAATCTCGCGGAGGCGTCACTATAACTTTGGCTATGCCTTCTACTTGATCTATAGACGGACAATTTGGTTCCAAGTGAATTTTGGGGTGGTCGACTGGGTATTTTTTGTACTTGCAAACGTATCGATACAAAGAACACACATCCAAGTACTTGATCTTCTCTCCACAAAAAAGGTATGTTTCGTGGAAGAGCTTGATACAATTTGTACGCCCGCCAAAGAATGCATCCCTGGGACTGAGAGGTTCCTTGGTATACACCTTGTGCCGGAGTACAAATTGCTGCAAGTCCTTGTCTGTGCATTTCATCGCATTAAACATGCACTCCCACATCTCTACGACCGTGTAGCCGGCATTCTTAAACTTTTCCAAACAAGCCATGGTCGCTTCATAACGCGTCTCCATGGTCTCGTGGGGGCTATTTTTGACGGGGGTGGTCCTGTCAGGGTAACAGAGAGGGCACCCGTGCCAATAACAGCCCCAAAACTCGAAGACGGTGGTGGTATCTCCAGCTTTAACAACACCGTCTACACGTCGCCCTAACACATATTCCTCACGGCCGTTACCCGCATGAAGAATAGAGACACCGCGCTGATGGGCCTCCCAGCAGAGCCATTGTACAGCGACGTGCGACTGTTGGTCTGCGCACCGATAGCCACCGTTAGGGATAATACCGATAGTATTCTCCTTAAGATGACTTCGGCGGTAAACCAACATGGCCGCTCCAGCTATCGTACACGCCTCTCTGAAAGGATCCACCTTTGCTTTCTCCATGAGCATGTCTCTAAACTTCAGGCAGGCCTTCCGTAGGATCTCTACATCTTTCACACAATACAGTTCCAACTCGCGTTTAAAATCAAAGACATAATTTTCTTTAACCAACGCGTCATACCACTTCTCAAAGTGCTCCTTTCCCTCAACTGACATCTAGCCGATGCCGTAGTCCTCCTTTGGCGGCAAGGGACCCCTATACCCCGCGTTTTCTTTTTTATTGAAAAAATGGGGGAAATGTCCCTTGGCCAAAGACTCGTCCAAGCCGAAAGTTTTGGGCAATTTGGACAGCGACATCGGGAGAAAGTTCAGTGAGTCAATAAAGTGGAGCGGGCCGTAACGCATGGACATGATTTTCCCACCGTTCATTATAAGTTCTGGAGTCCATTTTTTTACCTCCATCATGTATCTTAAAATAAAATTACCATCATAGGATTTAGCGTTATGGCCGAGGAGGGTGATATCCTTAAAATTTGAAGCTTTAATTTGTTCTATAAATTTAAAAAATTGGGCCATTGTGGTATCACCCTTGAATATGCGAGTCCTATCGCCCCCACAGTCAGTGCAATGATAGTCATTTGCATCTATATGAACACAAGCCTTACAACACGTTTGCACGACACAGAGGTTAGGTTCGTGCAAGTACGTGCCTGCCGCACCTTGAAGAAGCGTTTCTTGTCTGCATTCAAAATCATAGAACACAAACATGAAATTGCTCTTTTCCAGTGACGGCTTGGATGGGGCCTGCTTCATATAGCAGAAATGACCAAAAGGGCAATGGGTCTCGCATACACTACAAAAAGTCTCATAACACCTATGTGAAAAATTTGATCTTTCCAAACTGAAAAATTGCCCGCATACCTCGCATACCTTTTTGACATCACAGACCGACCTGTGACCGCTGAAAAAACCGGGACGTTTATGGTTATCAAAGCACGTCTGGTTTGTGAACCAACGCCCACAGTCTTGACAGACCACAGATCGGCCTCCACTACAAACCGCTTTAGCGTAGCGCTTTTTGCACACGGATGCACATTTGTGCTCGTTCTTTGTGTTGAACGGCACACGGCACTCACGACAAAAGTACGAGCACTTAAATGCGGCTGTCAAGGATGTTATGACATCAAAATGGTTTTGCTTGTCGTCGTGAAAATACAAATCAAGGTGCCCCATAAAGGAATGTTCGGAGGGAGTAGGCCCCTCATACAAGACCTGTCTCCCCCGACGTTCCCTGAACACGGTGATTTTGTATTCGGAAAGGTATGCTTGAAATTGTTTCAGCTCAGTGAGCCCACCACCTTTCAAAAGATTCACACGGGCATCATGGCATAAATCTTCTGCTTTGTATTTTTGAATATTACGACCCTCTTTGATATGTTTAAAGGTGTTCACATCCATGCATCCTGGTTCTCTTTTATTGTCACATATAGCTTTGGCGACAACCAATGCACGGGCTAGGCAAAGTGTGTCGTCATTTTGAATCGTAATGATCCCTTGGTTTTTACGGCTATATGTGCTAGCGGGAGCGAGTTTATCACAATATCGTCCACTCCCACGAGGCTCCTTAAAGTGGCAGAGTTTAACGTACAGGGGTGCTGTACTCAAAAACAAAGTATTACTTTGCAACACGCGACTTACGTTATCAAGCACTGCTCGGGCATCTAACTGGTCTGCTCGCCTAAATGAGACGTACACAGGGCTCAACGTAGAGTCAGTGCTGTTCCAAAGTAAGCCGACGTGGTCATCGGCGCTTACGCCATGGTCCTGCAGCCGATGGAGCAAATTAGTAATTTGTTCTTCAAGCCAGCTTAATGCGTCACGACCGCTTGCTGGAGCACCAAGCTGTACGGTAATTTCTCTACCGGTATAAAAGAAACGCCTCAATTGTTTAATCCTCTCTTCAACGATACGAAGAGGGACGCCATTTTGCAATGCCCCGCCTATCTGACCTACCGGGCCTCTAAATCCCTGTTGAAGGGCCGAAGATGGTCCAGCTGTAGCCGGCTCCACGATCCCCGTCTCCCGCACTGCTGCTGGGACTTGCTCACCGTCTCCCTGGCTCGCAGTCAGCGCTCCTGTAGTGTGGTGAGCGGGACTAGTAGCTGGCGGCGGTGGGAAGACCGTCCCTCCATTTACGGTCTCCATTTCAACTATAACACATGTCAAAGTAAACACTGTTACAAACATGCGCGTATTTTTTATAAAATATGTTACATAATTGCTTTAACTGAAACCAACATTCCGCCAAATGAGTGAAAAAAACGCCGCTAGTTTAATAAAGCAAGATTCGAACCTTAAACTCTTTCGGCCGCGGCCGTCTGGCTCTACACGAAACAAACGCTATAGCCAACACAGCGCAGGGTAAATTTTAGTGCGCGAAACTATATATTTTGTTGACATAATAAATAACATTTACACAAAGAAAATTAGTCACTTAAACTGTAAGCCGAAATTAGAGGAATTGCACCCGCATTTTGCAAGGAGGGAGAATGAAAAATCTATTAGAAAAAACTTTCAACATAAATTACTATGTAATATTAAATACAACTTTAAATATCGTTTAATTTTAGAGAATATATTTTGTTGACATAATAAATACTGTAACCCTGAATTAGAGGAAGTGCACTCGCATTTTTCAAGGAGGTAGAATGGAAAATCTATTAGAAAAAACCTCCCACATAAATTCCTAGACCACCTAAACAATATATAATTTTCCTGCATGAGGATGTGGACCAGCATTTTGCAAGGAGGGAGAATGGAAAATCTATTAGAAAAAACTTTCAACATAAATTCCTATGTAATATTAAATACAACTTTAAATATTGTTTAATGTTAGAGAATATATTTTGTTGACAATAATAAATACTGTAATCCTGAATTAGAGGAAGTGCACCCACATTTTGCATAGAGGGAGAGTGGAAAATCTATTAGAAAAAACCTCCCACATAAATTCATAGACCACCTGAACAATATATAATTTTCCCGCATTCTCTTGTTCACTAAACGAACTAGTACAATTGACTTGAAATGAGCAGCTGACAGTACCGATATAACTATGTTTGCTTGAGCGGGAGAGAGCATGAGCTACACATATAGTATATTTTCAAACTAGTGGATACTTACATATAAGCCTGTCGATGGTGTCCAAATCTGTCCAAACAGAGGGGGACGCTGGCGATAGGGGCGCAGGAGAGAGGATGCCTGGGACGGGCCTGAGTACGTCAGCGACGTCGTGCCTGGCACAGACCATTGGGGGCGCCTCCGGTTGGGTAGATGTCGGCACGCCTGTCGCTACGCTGCCCAGAAGGCCCTCATCCAGCCCATATGGATCCCAGTAGTCTGAAATTAAATAAATACATATTAATTACCATTTACAGAAAATAAAAAACACACTGGCAAGTCTATCATAGGCAGCTAATTACCCATGGACCAGTCACCATCCGCTCTACAAATCCCCTCATCTGTAAATTGCATCAACTGGTCCAGGTTAGTGGGATCCACAGGTTGCGCCGCCACGCCGAGCGTCATGGGCTCCTCATCTAACAAATAAGAAGAGAATACCACTGTACAGACTGACATGATAATCAAATTAGAAACCATTAAAATATACAAAACGAATTAAACTTACTCAAATTTATCCCGTTTTCCAGAGCGTTAAAACTCATCTCGATCTTTATGTTAGCCAATTACAAATTGAAATGACCGAATGTAATGATCGGGGTTCTATTTATACCCCAGTCAAAAGATCTAGACTTGTCCCAACTTGTCTTGTCTGCCCGCCAGCCTGGCGCCAGGGTTGCGACATAACACGCAATGATTTCGTCATTGGGAAAACCCCAAGATTGTTTAGGTCAAGCTCTATTCTTGTCTCGTGAGCCGTTAAGCTGACGCCAGGGAAAACCCCCGTTGCCCGGGGCAATGGCCTCAATATCTATTCTTGTCTTGTCTGCCCGACATACTGGCGCCAGGGAAAAACCCTGTTGCCCCGGGCAATGACCTCGATATCTATTCTTGTCTTGTCGGGCCGACATATTGGCACCAGGGAAAACCAGATGCCCGAGGTAATGACCTCAATATCTATTCTTGTCTTGTCGGGCTGACATACTGGCGCCAGGGAAAAACCCCGTTTCCCGGGGCAATGACCTCAATATCTATTAACAATCTTCAAGAACCAACCTGTCCAGGGTTGGTAGTCGAGGGGGAGGGGGGAGGCGGATGTGGAAAGCAGGTCAAATTTGGTGGGGGAAGGAGGATATTTATAGCAACCAATCAGAGGAAAGTAGGTCACTCAAACATGGCGTCAGGGTGGCGAAGGAGGAGGGGGTCTCTGGAACAAATTACCACACTCTACCACAAAGCACCATAGCGCAAGGTTCATGCTGCTTGTTCCGGGACAGAGCCTTGTGACAGAAGAGCCGATGTTCATTCTAGGCTTGTCAGCCATAGCGCAAGCTCCGTGCCGAGCCCTCCGTCAAACTGACGCCAGGGAAAACCCCCTTTGCCCGGGGCAATGACCTCAATATCTATTCTTGTCTTGTCGGGCTGACATACTGGCGCCAGGGAAAAACCCGTTACCCTAGGGCATTGACCTCAATATCTATTCTTGTCTCAACTCGTCTTGTCTGCCCGCCAACCTGGCACCAGGGAAAACCAGATGACCGAGGCAATAACCTCAATATCTATTCTTGTCTTGTCGGGCCGACATACTGGCGCCAGGGTTGGGGGGAAGGCTGAGCCTTGTGACAGAGGAACCAATGTGGGAGGCGGATGTGGAAAGCAGGTCAAAATTGGTGGGGGAAGGAGGCTATTTATAGCAGCCAATCAGAGGAAAGTAGGTCACGGTACTCAAACAGGATGTTGCAACATAACACGCAATGATTACGTCACACAAATTGGGGTCAAAGGTCAAATTGGGGCCATACGTCCTGTAAGCTACTAGTTCCTCTGTTTGAGATGAACTTTTAAGTGATACAACATTAATTAATTTATTATATAATAATTATATTTAATAAGAATGGCACTGCACAACCCGCTGTCCTTGGGGTAAGATAGCCTATTTAGGAAAATAATCAATATGCTGTCCTCCGCATGGATGAACCCATAGTCAAAGGCACCAGTCTCGTCTAGCTTGGATTGCCGGTGACTAGGAGGCAAGCTGCTGTTAGAATCTTGGCTAACTGTAGTAAAATATTTGTTCTTCCATTTTTTTATCACTCTCCTTCTATAGATGTTTGAGTAAACGTCATTTAAAATTCTACCTTCCTATTCCCACTCCATTAGTGTAATTAAATGCGTGAATTGTCTAGAAGGGTAGTTAGAGGTGGTGAAAAAATGTTCAGAATATTAGTGGTGCAACTAATAAAACTAACTAATAAAAACTAATAAAACAACTAATAAAAGTCGCATAGGATTCATTTAACACCAGAATTAACTCACGTCAGTGACTACATGGTCTAAGGGGTCACTCTTGCAGTATACTAGATTGTAGATTAAGGGAAGATCGTGGTTCTATCACGGACAGGTTTATGTGCCTCACTGTTCAGTTGGCCCTCGTATCTTTCCTCCACACTTTCACAGGCCGCGCCACCCACCCTCGCTACTGCCTGGCCTCCCCCCCCCTCTTCCCACACACACAATCCATGTTTTCTGAGCCGCCCGTGATTACTCCACCTCAGTACACAGCGCCAGCGCTCGCTATTGGCCCACGTGAAGGACACTGTCTCTCACGTTTTCCCGCACCAATGGGAAGCCCCTGTTTTCCCCATCGGATAAGGCCAGGCAGCAGTGGAGGGTATATAACACTGTGATTTCTGGAGCTGTTTTGAGTGGGGACCCAACCCTGGTGAACTACATTTCAAAAGAGCATCAATAAATTGTCGTCATTTTGGAAAGAGCATTTTCATCGTCACTACCTATCCTTCCGCAACAATCCCTTACCTCCCATCGCGACTCACGTTTCCGGGACTGTTCCTCTGCCTCTCACCGCAACTCACGTTGCCGGGAAAATTCCTTTGCCTCCCACCGCGACTCACGTTGCCGGGACTCTGTCCTCTCACCCTCCAACCTGATCGTCCCTTCCGACGGTGACCTCACGGGATGGGATACACCCGCCACGCCGGCAAGGCCCACCGACAGAAGACCCTAAAGAAGACAGTGGCAACCAAACAATACTCCACCCATAGACCCATCTTCTAAGATCCCGACTGCAACCAATAGACTTCCGAACGCCAACACTCCGCTCCAGCATCTCCAAGAGTCCCTGCCCCCGAGTTAGCTAATTCCTCCCCTCAACTTCCCCTCGCACCGACCATCCGACCCCCACAAACTCCAATTTCCCCTTTTAGCCCTGAGGGCTACCATTTGCATACCCTAGTCACCCCAGAACCCGTCTATGTTTTCTCCCCCATCTTCATTCCTTACCCCATCCACTGGACCCGCGAGATCAACGCCTAGAAACAAACGTCACCCGCAGACTGGACTTCGACTAGACAAAACCAGTTACCCCGAAGACGCATTGGAGGGATAACAAGGTGTACTGAGAGTATTTATTCCTAAACGGTTTCCAATTATTTCTCCACGCAACTAAGGGTATACTTCTAAATTATAAATTCAAATTTCCCTATTTATAACCAGCTAGCGTAAATAATACATTGGCATATAACCCGAATGGATAGTGAGATGCGGTGCTGGAAAAGAAAGAGTTACGATTTGATATTAAAAAGCAGTTGCGGTTCGTCCATAAGAGCTGCATAGTTGCAGCACTCCCATTAGTTTATATATACATTTTATTTTAATTTAGTACAGTCAACTATAACACAGCCCAGACGATTATAATTAATTTCAACATAGTTGATATTTGTAATTTTTACGGAAATTATATTGTGCTGTTGTGAAGAAAGGTTTTCTTTCCATGAGACTAGTCATGTGTTGAAACTCTCTCTGAACCTTTTGGACAGTGACGTGTTGGTGCAGAAGAGGAGGAGTTGGGTAAATGTAAGGCAATGACGTAGGATTGGAGCTGCAAGCATTTCAGAGCACCTTGAGAGCCACCGTTTAGCTTAAAATAGATTTTTGAAACTAATATTTCTGTTTCAATTCAATAATATATTCTCCCGTGTTTAACTATTTATCTAATGAGTGCAGAAATGAATAGTAAAACAATAATATTTTTAATTAATTAATAGTTAAGATTTCTTGATTAAAATTTAAATTAAAAATAAAGGGCGTATTTTAACTAATACATCTAAGGACAAGTAGTAGTGATTTGATATTTAAACAATTTTATCCAGATATTAACTCAAAGCATTTGCTTTCCATTCAAAAGTATATGTGTATTTTAAAATATTATGTATGATCCTCTAAATTATAATTAACATATTTGAGTAATTTGCATTAAATTTAGTATCTAATATTTTTTCTAAGAACAGAATCACTGGCTTTAACTACTAAGTATAATTTTGTGTTTATTAACTGCACATTGATACGTTTATAATATTTTTAATTATATGTTATATTTTTATATAATTTTAGAGATAAAAAAAGTTTTATTTTTTATTTTTTACAACTAAATAAATTATGTCGTCATTAATGTATTTCCTTTACATTAGGCTTACTACAGCCCACAAATATATATATATATCATAATTGATATTTATATATATATATCATAATTGATATTTAAAGTTAAATTTGTTTAGTATGAATTCATCATGATGATTCAAGCGCGTTGTTGACCGTTTGAAAGAGGTTCCGTAAGCTCTTTATTAATATAGTAAGGATTCAAAATTGTAATGGTTTAAACTATTTGTTTAGTCAGAATTCACAATGGTGATTCAGGCGCATTGGTAACCGTTTAAAAGAAGCTCTTTAAGCTCTTTATTACTATACTAACGATTTTTGATTGTTTTTGGGTCTCTTCCATACTAATTCCTATAAATGAATAATTTACTTTGAGATAGTGAAATATATTCTCAAATGTACTGCACATGTGCAGTCTCTAGCATATTTATATGTTTTTCAACACTCTTCAGCTTGCCTTGTGAGGCCCTGTATTTTTTATTTACCACTGTTGTTTTGCCTTGAATAAATAATTCAAATATTTCTTATAATTGAAATTGATTCTATTTCTTTGTTATATTAAATTGTTTAGATCCGTCCACCCTCCATTAGGCTATTTGTTGCCGTAGCTATAAGAAATGGTGATCGGTACACACCACTAGCCACCACTGTTAAAAAGATCAAATCTATCAATACATTGTAATGATATCGTTTTTCCCGTCTTTAATTTGTTTGAGATCATATTTTAGAGTAAATATTTTCATATTTCTTCTTTTCAGCTAATTTAAATTAAACTCATATTTTCTATACTACAGCCATGTTTCTTTTCTTTATTTCGTTTATCTGCACGTGTCAAAAGCATGGTTTATTTCCGGGTTGTATTACGCAGCAATTAATAGCAGGTGCAGAGTAACGCTGCGTCTGTTTTTAATTTTCGCACTCGTAGAAAATAACCCCATTGGTCGATGGAAAGAAAACAAGTAGTGATCTGAGTTCGAGAGTAAAAAACTACAGGGCTCACAGTCCTCAGCTCAGCAAGACGCTAGTCTTGTAGAAGCTCTCCCACGCTTGGATGTCTAATGTTTCGGACGATCATATCAAAATGTATGAATATATGGGCACACTGTCTATTTAATGTATATTATGTACAATGCTTACACGTTTGACAAAACTGGCTCAACTGTAAATTTAAATTCATGTGAAAATAAACTAACTACACTCTGAAGCATATGGAGAGGTTTTTAGTATCTATAAACTAGCACCCACTCGTATAGTGTATAGAAGGTGCAGTGTTAGAACATATAGTAAAACTAAACTTTATTTTACGTTCAATTTCATTTGTTTGTTTCCAGTAAACTCAAAAAGTGCTCATCGGATAAAATTGGGAATTATTCTATTGTACTCCTTATCTTTATCATCAACGAGCAAAGCAATGTCAAAAACACTGACTGTTAGTGTAGTTACATTTATATTTTAAATTTGTAGCAATTCAAATAAATTAAATTTTAATGAATATACCTTCTTTGGCAACAAAGGGTTTGGAAATATCACAAACCGTGAAGGTAGAATTCATTTTTTTAAGTTTTACTTTATTACCAAATCAACTGCAATCCAAAGTGCAACTAAGAATATATATTTTAATGTTAAATACTCAGAAATAATACATTTTGTGTTGGTTGTTTTATATTCACATTAATAAGCAAATCGTGAATCTTTAACAAATTAATAGAACTTACACCTAGGTAACGTTAAACATATTCATGTGACTTAATCGTACATTTACATGGGTACATATACAGATAAATAGATTCATTTCCCATTAGAAGGCAGACAATATTGATCAAAATTGTAAACAACAAACACCAGCACAAAGCCGACTATTTAAATGTTAAGAAATATATTTTAATAAATTTCATCTAATGTGATATTTTGTTTTGTTTGTACTTAATCCTTTCACTTACGGCTAAGTGGAAACACATTTCGGCTTTAGTGAACTTGGGACATTGTGAACCTAATATCTGTGTTCATAGTGGTTCACTAAAAGCGGAGTTGACTCTATAATGAGATATTGACGCCTTAAACCCTGTGACCTCCGGTGTGTGTGTAGTTTACAAACCCAAGAATATTAGAAAGGTAGTACCGTACTTCTCAAGTCTACGTATTGAAATCCCAAGTAATGCACCTAAAGTGTATTTTTTTAAATCAAATATGTCGGACATACGTGTCTGTGATAACCCTTCAATTGAGAAGTGCATCTTTAAGTTAAATTAGCCAAGCAATTTTTAACTTTAAACAAGTATTGATAGTAAGGTTATATCTTCTTGTTTATTATTTTTATTCCCGTCTCCTTATTTTATATACGCTTTAGTTTATCCTTTATGACGACGCCATGTTTCGGTGACTTTTCACCATATTCAAGTCCTATTTGTATTAAAGATAATTGATTTTACTTCATACTATTGGAAAGTTTGTGAAATTTTATGGTTTTATATGGAATATTTTTTAGTGAGATGATTTTCCTCATTTTAGGATCATCTCACTAAATGAGGGACATTTTCCAATTCTGGGATTTCTCCACAGTTATTTGAGATACATGGTGACCTGGCGGTCTAGGGGTAAGGTGTTAAACTTCTGTGATGGAGGTCCGGGGCTCAATCCTCGGTCCCGGCACAGATTTATCTGATTTCCAAACCCTTCATTCAACTCTGACAAGACATCTTGTGAATGTGGGGAATGCCAGGCCTCCACCGTGGTTCGGATTCCACGTTAAACTGTAGGTCCTTCATTTCATCTCACAATCGCCCTACCATTACACATTAGCGTAAGTGCGTATAACCCGAACGGGTAGTAAGACGTGGTGCTAATAATAATAATAATAATAATAATAATAATAATAATAATAATATTTGAGATACAAAATATCTTGTAGTTATAAAGTTCTAGGTCTATTATTATTAAAGATAAACTCATTTATTTAAAATATATTTTTAAAAAACCAATAGTTTTGAGCTCTAAGTAAATGTATAATATACTTTTTAATTCAGGTATTTGAAAATTAATTTGATTCAAATGCTCTTTGCTAGACAATTATATTTCTCTTTTCTCATTTTTTCTCCAACAGCGTGCCTATCTCTTAGTGCCATAGAGTAAGTAAGTGCATAGTATTTTATTTATGATCTTTGGTGTAGTGTTTCTACAATAATGTACTTACATACTTATAATTTAACTTCACAAATCTTACTAGTTTTAGTAAATGTGTATTTTAAGATAAAAGGTGGGAGAAAGTTTGTGCGGTGCACCGTACCATATTATGTTACATGTCTTAGTCAAATATTGTGTTCGGCACCATACAAACTGCTAGACAACAAACTGCTCGACAAGCTATAAAAAAATATTTGGAGGGCTGGGTGGGTCAAGTGGCCGACACGACTTGGACCAACTGCTAGACAAGCTCATGTATAGGAGTACAAAGTGATAGACAACCAAGCGATCGACACGAGAGAACAAATCTGTAAAAAGACCAACTGCTGGACACGCAGAAACGACATGGACCAAGTGATCGACACGAGCTGGACCATGTGATAGACAAGCTCCCATATAAGAGGACAAAGTGATAGACAGCCAAGCGGTCGACACGAGAGGACCAACTGCTCGACAAACATCAGATGAATCCAGTTAAGAGTGGCTCAAGTGACAGACAAGTTATTTCAAAACTAACAAAGTGATAAACATGGGCTTAGAGAGTTGGGTATAAGGATGGTCTGGATCCTCCTAGAAATTGCTGCCCTCCCGACACCCTAGATTTAACTAGTTCATAAAGGGTGAGGTCCCCTTATATGTGTATAAACTTAAACCATCGTGTTTATAATTTTAATAATTTACTTAACATTGCACTCTTCAAAACATATTTTCTAACACTAGTTTAGTTATAATTTCAAATAAATAATAGGTTTTGATACATACAATCTGGTATCTGAAAATAATGAATGTTTCTCTGAATGAAACTAATTATCGGATCTGAGGAACGTAGACAAACGTTTTGTTATAAATGGTAAAATCATACTTTAAGAACTAACAAGATGAAATAAAATTTTATATAAAAGAGCAACTGCCAGAAACTAAGTTGGTAGCTTATGATCATGGTTCGATTCTGCCAGGTACCGTGAGGGTGATTTTTCTTAAAAAAGGTTTTCCACCCTGCCACCATGCAAATTCAGTTGCACTATATATAAATTTAATCTTCCTCATTCTCAACACATTAACGTAATTAGTAAATAAGCGTATAACCCAAACAGGTGGTAAGACACAGTGCTACAAAAAAAAATCTAATTGCACTAATGGATTAAAGAAGAAATGTTGTTATTATAAGATATGTACTCTCATTTGCATGTAGGGAGAATGTAAACCATTAATGAAATATCACCCTCCATACACCCAGATGGATTTGAAGCCTGATATTCCCGTCATTGACAGTCCAGTCTATTTTGAGAATGACGCTTTAGACCATCAACCATCGATGCTAAGAATATTTTGTTGATGTTGTGTTAGCACCAGGTTTATTAATGGGTTAGAATAAGGAGCTAAGTTAAGATGAAATAATCCCGCATTAGTGTAAAAGTTAGATGTAAAAATCACAAGGGTGGTAACTATCAGCCCAATCCACTCAGTCGGAATGATTACTCTTATTATTATTATTATTAGCACCGCGTCTTACTACCCGTTCGGGTTATACGCACTTACGCTAATGTGTAATGGTAGGGTGATTGTGAGATGAAATGAATGACCTACAGTTTAACGTGGAATCCGAACCACGGTGGAGGCCTGGCATTCCCCACATTCACAATATGTCTTGTCAGAGGTGAAGGAAGGGTTTGGTAATCAGATAAATCTGGGCCGGGACCGAGGATTGAACCCCGGCCGCCAGCTCAGAAGTCTGACACCTTACCCCTAGACCGCTAGGTCACCCATTTACTCTTATTCAAGCTACTCTAAAACATTATAAGACCGTATGACAAACAGCGTTATTTAGGAGGTCAGACAATACTTAGACCTAGCAAACAGCGTTATTTAGGAGGTCAGACAATACTTACACCTAGCATAGTGTTATTTAGGAGGTCAAACAATACTTAGACCTAGCAAACAGTGTTATTTATGAGGTCAGACAATACTTAAACCTAGCAAACAGTGTTATTTAGGAGGTCAAACAATACTTAGACTTAGCAAACAGTGTTATTTAGGAGGTCCAACAATACTTACACCTAGCACAGTGTTATTTAGGAGGTCAAACAATACTTACACCTAGCATACAGTGTTATTTAAGAGGTTAAACAATACTTACACCTAGCATAAAGTGTTATTTAGGAGGTCAAACAATACTTACTCCTAGCATAAAGTGTTATTTAGGAGGTCAAACTATACTTACACCTAGCAAACAGTGTTATTTAGGAGGTCAAACAATACTTTACACCTAGCATAGTGTTATTTAGGAGGTCAAACAATACTTTACCCCTAGCATAAAGTGTTATTTAGGAGGTCAAATATCCTTACACCTAGCACAGTATTATTTAGGAGGTCAAACAATACTTACACCTTGCATACAGTGTTATTTAGGAGGTTAAACCATACTTACACTACTTGACATATATTTGTAGGGTTTGCTAAAGTAAGAATGTAGGTGAAAATAACTTGAAATCAAGGACAATCGTGTATTGAATTAACTGTTCTGTCACTTAGCCCACTCTTAACTGGATGATATCAAAGTTTGTCGAGCAGTTGGTCCTCTCGTGTCGATCGCTTGGTTGTCTATCACTTTGTACTCCTATACATGAGCTTGTCTAGCAGTTGGTCCAAGTCGTGTCGGCCACTTGACCCACCCAGCCTTCCAAATAATTGTTTTCATTTTGTCTACCGGTTGGTTGTCTATCACATGGTCCAGCTCGTGTCGATCACTTGGTCCGTGTCGTTTCTTCGTGTCTAGCAGTTTGCTGTCTACCACTTTGTCCTCTCGTGTCGACCACTTTGTTGTCTATCACTTTGCCTGCTCCCATTGTGTTCTATGGATTGCGTTCCTTTGTGAGCACAGTTTTTGGGCTGATTAATGCTTCTTTTCAAAGAGTATTTTTTAAATTTTTTGTTGACATATTTGTTTTTATATTGGAAACTATATAAAGGAGTCGGATGTTGAACATCATAATTTGAAATAGTTTTGACATTTGTATGTCTGCATTAATTATTTGACACATTTTTAAACATACTAGAAATCTAAAATTTAGCATGCCAATAGGGCTTAAAATAATATTTTATTTAAAAAAGTCCAAAATATGAAAATGTTATATGGTGGATTAAAAATAGTGGACTGAATTGGGCCAAACACATTGAAAATAATGCTTCTTTTTTAATACTTCAATTAATTATAATATTTAGCTCCACGTCTTACTACCCGTTCGTGTTATAAGCTTTAAGTACTAATTACGCTAATGAATTAGGAATTGGGAAGGTTGAATTAGAGGAAGTGAACCCGCATGTGCGTGGAGGGAGAGTGAAAAACCATTTAGGAAAAACCACCCCCAGTTCACCCGACCGAGATTCGAACCTCGATCTCCCCGTCCTCAGCAGTCGGGCTCAACACGACAAGCGCGTTAGCCAACTACGCCTCAAGGCGGGTTTAATACTTCAAACAGTTACAGTTCGATATAAATTTAATTTATTTGTACTCTTTAACAACCAATTATTTATGCTATGTTACTCTTCTTTATTTTTAACCATCACCAATAAACGAGAGTACAAATATTGTGTAGGCCTATAGAGAAGATATAAAATAATCTTAAAAATAAATGTTAGCTTTCAACACATATTTAAATTATAATATCTATTTTGATACTGTGTAATGATTTACCTATTTTTTTTACCTTTTGTAATACAATTTGAAACAATAAAGGATTACTGTTTATGTATAATTTGGTTATTTTTACCTGTGTATAATTTCATACACTATAAAAGAAAAAAGTTACTTTATAGGTTTTCCCAAATAACAGGTATACCAGTTATATTTTCTGCACTTTCGAATTTTTGTGTTGTTTTAATTTCCTTCTGGGTAGTATAAATAATAAGAATACCAGATAAACCTTTTTACTAAGTAAATCTGTCTCTCAATTTGTTTGTATCCAGTAAACTATAAAAGTATTCATCGGATCTAGAAGAGAATCTCACGCTAGTGCATCAGCGAGCGAATTAGTGCCAAAATAACTAGACGTAAGCAGTGGACATTTTGTCGCGGCTAGTATTTCAGGTGCATATGATGGAAAGTGATATAATCTGAGTTGTAGAGGGGGATGAGATGGGTTGAGTCCATTTTTCTTCTTGAATCTTCGTTAGCACATTAAACATTGCTCTTGAAGTTTCATTCTTTTCTATCATTTGAAATTGTCGGATGTCTTGATGTATTGTTTAATTCAGGTCAAGCCGCGAGCAAATGCTAATTGTTATATTAATTAAAACTTCTCTCACACTCTTATTTGGGAAAATACTTGGAATAATAGCAATAATTCACTATCCGACCCCTCCAAAGTAGTTTCTGAACACATCACTGCCCTTATTTATTGTATTCTACTTGACCTCGATGGTCTTCGGGTAAAGTGCTTTCCTCAGGACCCGATGTTCTTGGGTTCAAACCAAGCCGGGGTTGACGGATTTTTATTGAGCGATAAAAGTCCGTAGCATAGCTTCCTGCGTAGGGGAAGTAAAGCCGTCGGTCCCATGTCAATTGTAACACGCAAAAGAGCCCTGGAAATTATGTGAAAATACCTTTACCAGTAAGATTGTTAGGCCCTTTCGAGCTCATTCGTAGAAATTCTCACGTGCTGATATAATAAAGTGGTTCTAAAGGTGCATGTTAAATTCCTCAAATAAATAAATATTGGTTTCTACTAAAGGTAAGCGCACATTATGACTTATTGCATTGGATTGTGTCTTACCGTAGCTGCATGGAAATTATCCCTGATCTGAGATTGTTCCCACTTTATATAAAACAATGTATAAATGATCTGGTACATTGCAATACAGACAGCCCTAGAGAGTTCCATCAATTAATTTACATTAATACAAATACGCATTCAGCCATTTTCCTGAGGCTAAATTAAAGTTACAATCTAGATATACCCATCCTCAACTAAGAATTGAGACAATTTTAAAGTGCCAAGAGCAACTTAAAAAAATAATTGTAGCAGAGCCACAAATGTTAGATTTGATTTAAATCTACCTATCTTGTAACTAAATTGCAGAAAAAAAAACAATACGAAATTAAACCATAAATAAATGGGACGACCCATTCACACAAACTTTCTCAAATTGTGTTTTACAGCTTCAAAGAAAATTTTAAAAAAACACGGTTTGAATAAACTATCCTTAAGTAGGTTTTACTCATAAAAACCAACAAATTATCTTTATTTAAACACGTTTTCAATAAATTACCCTTATGTAAGTTTTCTTCGGTAAAACAAACAGATCATCTTTATTTAAACCAATGTGCTCAAATATTTTTAACAGATTACAAATTTTCATAAATGTGTTATTTGTAAACTACAACTAATTTAAAATCATTTTTGATTTGAAAGATAAAAACATGTTCTTATTTTCAAATAAATTTAAAGATGACACCAGAAAAGGGGAATCAAAACCGGGACCTTAGACTTGATGCGCTAATGCTCTACCAGTGAGGTGTCCAAGGATCGTTTCGTGCTAAGAGTTATTCTTCACTCCTTTTTTATTTAGCACAGTGTCTTACTACCTGTTCAGCCTATACGCTTAAGTACTAATTACATTGATGGATTTAAAATGGTAAAGATTGAAACTAGATTAAGTGAACCCGAATTTGCATGCAGGGGGAGTGGAAAACCATTTAGTAAAACCACACCAGTTCACCCAACCAATATTCGAACTTCGATCTACCCTCTCTCGGTAGTCTAATTCAAGACGAAATTAGCGCATTAACCAAATACGCCACCGAGGTGGGTTTTTTTATTTTCTATTTTAAGGCAAAGTCTGTGATAAACATCTGAATCTAATAGGGTACAAAGCGCTATTCTTATATATCAAGAAAAACTATTCTCGGATACCCATTTTGAATTCAATCTCCGAGACAAATTTCAAAAACCTCTAATTCTCTAAATTGTGTCGTTTATAAACTACCCTTAAACAAATTTATTTTAGAAAACTAAAAAGCATTGTTAGTAAAATGGTCCCCGATACAAATTTTAAACAAAATTGTTTGGAACCATTTTTAAAATATTTCAAATTATTTATAATCATTCATCAGTAAACTACCCTTTAAAGAATGTACACCCAAAAACCAATTAGGGTACCACCAGACTGGAGCGAGCGAACGCCGGTGTGGCAGGACATATTTAGACTAGGAAATATTTAGGTAGTGGTTCTTTGTCAATGCCGCCATTTT
>JBCFYV010002862.1:20000-34380 GCA_039000515.1 Timema cristinae | reverse complement strand
AAAATAGACAATGTCCAGGGGGGACCCATGCCGGCCACAGGTTTGGAAAACAGTTAATTTTTGATGTTGTTCTTTAATTGATAAAATCAGGAATACAAAAATTTCTGGTTTAAAAACCCTATAAGGAAATCTGATTTAGCTATTGTGCATGTGTTTACATATTTCATGTCTCTATTATCACAAATACAGGCCAAGTCAAAAAACATTCTTTCCTTTATTATTCCACACTACTTTACCTTTTAGATCCGTTGTGATAAAAATTTTTCCCCTGATCGAGTGGACACCGTTAAAACTCAGTGGATAAACGTCCGTTAAGACCACTGACCCAAACAGTACGTGGAACCACTGAGGGGAATTTTCCCTAAAACAAGTTCCAACAATATAGGTTTATATCACTTAGATTTCATACAAATTATAATTACTGAAAGTTGCAGTACCCTCCAACTTTTAAAATTTACATGACACTTTTTTTTTTTTTTTGCTGCTGCTGCTGTGTTCTTAGTATGAAAAAGGATATTTCCAAAAAAAATTTTTATTTTGGGTTGTTCAGAAGGAAAAGGGTGTTTTGAAGAACTACGAGAACGGTTTCCCTCTCATTTACATCAGTGTTACTCAACTTTCCCGTGGGGGGACCAGTACATAAATTTATTCTCATATTGTGTAAAGGGTTTGGGGATTTTTCTATCAAAAAAAATAAATTTTCAGTAAACTGACTTAATTAGGTTTTTTCCAAAAAAACAAACCCATCTTCTTGTTTAATGGCAATAAAGAGGATTTAGATTTAAAACCCAAAACGTTCAAAAAAACAAATTCAATTTTAAAAAAAAATGTAGCTAAATTCTTACTTTTTCCTGAAAAAACTTTTCAGATAATCATTTAAAATAAATTTTCAAGGCCCCAATTTGAATTTTTTTTATTTAATTTGTTAGTAACCTAGCTTTTTAAGGTTTATTTTAGAAAAATAAACATAAATTTAATTTATCATGTAAAATAATCCCCAATACCAATTTAGAAAAAATTGCAAGAGCCATTAAAAAAAGTCATCAGTAATCTATCTACAAAGAATTCCCCCCCCCCCCCCCAAACAAGAACGTTTTACAATTTTATTTGGTTGTGGCACACACTAAACATCAAGATTCATCATTATCTCATGGCTCCGGGTTGTGGCACACACTAAACATCAAGATTCATCATTATCTCATGGCCATGGCAGATTTTTTCCTGTGCCAAAACTAAAATCACTTTGAATGGAGGAAGGTTCGACACAATTGAGGACATTAAAGAAAAACCGCAGGCCAACCTATGTTCAATCTGAAAAAACCCTACCAGGACTGCTTCAAGAAGTTGAGCAGTGTATCAACCAAGGAGGTATGTACTTTGAGGTAAAAATAGCTGAATAAGTTACATGTAAGACTGAAAAAATTATTAACAAAGGTTGGGGAATTTTTTGAAAAGGCCTTGTATCCAAACTATTACGATGTTTCGTCTTAATAAGCCCATGGTAAACCAGTCTCGCAAAGGTAGGTCAAGGCAAAGGGTTTAAAATAATTAGCAGTGCAATTTCATAAAGGAACCACCGGAAATTTGGTTTTCACTTTGATCCAGAAAGAAGTATGGCACTTTTTAAATACTTTTTAAATTCTTCCTTAGCCAGGTCAATCTGCATTAACAGACATCTCATCATTACCTGCCATAAATTAGTTTCAGATCCATCTGTGTGGCTCCTCCTCTGCTGGGAAGTAGAACTCAAACCACTCTGCTGAATTTGTTAAGTGAGGAATAATGGTCCTCACCTCATTAACTAATTGTATGAATCAAATGGTGAAACATGTCATATAAATCCCTTGAAACGCGAGTCTTCCACGTTTTCAGCTTTTGTTCCAACCCGTCTATCTCATCGGCCAATGTAAAACCAGAGGACATGGATGTGTTAAGTTCATTTAAAATCAGTCAAATAGGCTGTTTAACTAACCAGTCATTGTCTAGAAATAGTTCTGAACAAGCAGGTTATTTTCTTTATAAATTAAGCAAACGTATTCCTCACCTCAAACACTCTTGACAGGACTATATATACCCATTGACCAATATTTTACATCGCATGCAAGAGTAGCTGTTTACAGTCAAATCCCATGCCACACATAAAGCCATAAACAATCGTGAGTTTTGTGTGTTTGCCTTTACGAGCACAATGTTCAGTTTTGTTGACATTTTATATTTGGTGAGAGATTCTGTGTGAATAAAAGTGTGTAGTTTTATATTTAGGTGCTATCGCCTTAATCTGGGCACCTACTATGAAGTGTCTATCTATTAATGCTGCAGCACTATGATGACAAAGCCTAAAGGAAACTTGAAATTCAATACACACTTACTGACAATGTGCCTAAAAGGTTGAGAGCTCTTAGTGTTTGTTGACAGTAAAGCAGAAAAATAATATTCTTCCTTAAAATCACCATGCTCATAGCGCACATAACTCATACAATTTAGCTGTTATTTGAGCTGTTCTCCCATATCAGCAAGATCATGAATTATTCAAGATATAGTAACATTTGAGAGTGGAACCCGGGCAACTATAATCTAACATTTCGAAGCAATAATACAACCCTCTACAAGGTTTTTACATATTGTGTATGGTTTTCTTTCTCATAACACTTTGCTGCATACTTAATCTTTACTTCTTACCTTCAGAAATGCTAATTATAAGTCAAAAATTCAAAATCTGAAAATGTGCATGATGATCATGATTATGATCAAATAATGTGAATTTCAACTATTGATGCATTTTAAAAATTAATTTTTTTTAGCACCACGTTGTCTATAAATTGCATAATAATATATATTTTATATCGATAGAGTTTTATATGTCACATTTTACCCAAATGCAATATTATTCTATCAAAACCATTCTTTATTTTACGAGCAACCCACAATAATGTCTAACCAATCGCTAAATGAGGATTTGACAGGCCTAATAATGGCCTAATATAGGCCTTGTGTAATAAAAAGAAAACCTTTGAAAATTAGGTTCATCAATACAACTTGAATAATTTTGTGCTACATTGGTGCTTTCCTCAGTGTAGGCTATAAGATCATATATTTGTGTTAGGTTTGGTTTCAAAATAGGAATCCGGTAAAGAACAAAAATAAAATAGCAAGTAGAAGAAACAAAATCAACTTTAAAACTCACTGAATTATTGAATTTTTTAAATTGGCATACTAACCAATTATTGTATTTATTACGCTTTGCATGGGACAAATTCATCAATCATAAATTAAATGTTACTAACACAGTAGATTAACAGAGTAAATATAACAAATACTCCACTAATAAATCCCTCAACAAAGTTTTCTGCCATATAAATATTGGACGTGTGCTACAAGTAGTGAAATGCGGATTTAGCTGCTGGTAATTGATGGCAGTTCTCAAAACTAACACTGATGTACCTCTCTGTTCAGTCAGCCTTGTATCTTTCCTCCGCACTTGCACCGGCCGCTTCACCCTCCCTCTCTACTGCCGGTCTGGCCCACAGTCCATGTTGTCTGAGCCGTCCGTGACGACTCCACCTCTGCTCACTGCGCCAGCGCTTCCTATTGGCTCGCGTGATGGACACTGGCTCTAACGGTTTCTCACGCCAATAGGAAGCCCCTGTTTTCCCCATTGGTCAAGGCCGGGCAGCAGTGGAGGGTATATAACACGGTGATCTCTGGAACTATTTTTAGTGGTGACCCAACCCTGGTGAACCACCGTTCAAAAGAGCTATATATTAAATCGTCTTTATTTGTTGGAAGGAGCATTTCATCACTCCCTATCCTTCCACAGCTATCCCCGACCTCCCACCGGACTCCGTGTTGCCGGGACAGATCCTCACCTCCCACCGCGACTTCGTGTTGCCGGGACTCTGACCTATCACCCTCCAACCTTCATCGACCCTTCCAACAGTCAACTCACGGGATGGGATACACCCGCCGCGCCGGCAAGGCCCACCGACAGAAGACCCTAAAGAAGACGACAACGAAACAATACTCCACCGTGGACCATCTTCTACGATCCGACCGCAACAATCAGACCCCCGAACGCCAACACTCGCTCCAGCATCTTCAAGAGTCCCTTCACCCGAGTTAGCCAACTCCTCCCCTCGCCTTCCCCTCTCACCAACCATCCGACCCCCACCTACTCCGATTTCCCCTTTCAGCCCTGGCCACCCCAGAACCCGCCTATGTTTTCTCCCCATCTCCCTTCTACCCCCATCCACTGGACCCGCGAGATCGACGCATGGAAACCAATGTCACCCGGAGACTGGACTTCGACTAGACAAAACAACCAGTTACCCCGAAGTACCAGTAAGAGGGATAACAACACCAGATGTCAGTGGCACACAGGCAAGCTAGTATGAAACATTCAGCGTTCTAACACACTTGTGGCTATTTCTGACTGTCGCAGCAAAGGTAGATAAAGTTTACACGTCGTGGGTTAAAGTCGATTTCCGACCGAGATCGAATATATCCGATTAACGCAGCAAAAGGGTTAAAAACCTGATGTATGAGTTTATATTAGGCACAAACGGCATTGCTCTTTATGTGTAATGCAGTAAATATATTTTTCTATCAGGTTTTAAAATCAATATGTTTTCTCTTGGAAACAGTTCTGGCTTTGAAGTCACATCTTTGTGTTTGGTATTTTAATGCCGCTTCATCGCATCATTAGATATAATGTACCATCTTCCTCTACAGAAACAACACAGAATTTAATATTAGACGGATCATAGTTTCAAGGGACGCAAGAGCAGCTTATTTTGGACAATGATGCGGTTATTTTAACTTCTTATTTATTGGTCTCATGTGTTTAACCACCTAAGTCATAATTCTTCTTGATATATTTAAACTTGTTTGTTGGACCAAACAAACCGAGCAAGCGGTACTGTAATGAGTGGGGGAAGGACGGGAGATGAATTGACATATCTCAAATATATTAGGCTCAAAATAAATTTTCAAAATGTTATTGAATTAGTGTTATTAAAATAAAACTTGTTTTTAATATAAACTGTTTGTAGCTTGACATGAAGCTTTTAAATAGATTTAATTTTAAACTTTTTTTTTGTCTTGGTCACTGGCTCCCATCGGCCCACAGACTGGCACTGGCACCCTTAAGTAGCAGGGAATTACATTACATTATTTAATGTATTTTACAATATTTTCATACATTTATCACTATAATTATATTGTGAGGTTATATTAAGAATTATGATTTTTAGATTATAAACAACTCTTGAAGAAAAACTTTTGATTCTTTGAGGCAGATTACTTTGCTAATTTTGATTGTAATAGGACCTTTTTGAAGTTAATATTTTAACTTGGAAAGATATGACTAAATTTTATTTTATTATTTATTGCTTCAAGAAGGATGATTTTAAAAGAGGAAAATCATGCCACTAGCACTAAAACAAGGCAAACTATAGCTGTCAATGTGACAGTAAATACAATGTTAAGCCTAAATAAACTGAACTGTTTTCTAGTAGGCTTTTATATATTATGTAAGGTTTACAAGTAGGCTAGCCATTGTATAGCTTAAGTACACTTTAGTAGAACTCCACAAAAAAAATGCTACATATTTATCAAACAAAATAATAACTAACAAACCTTACTACAAGGTTTGTCAATATATGCCAACTACTCTCAATTATCTGGGGTTGCATTTACTAGGCTGCGGATTAACCGGGGCAGTACAAAATTATATATTTTAACTATACACTCTATATGATACAACTGTCTAGTGACTGTACACAATAGTAAGTTGTGAGGACGTTAATGAATGAAGTGGCAACCATAACGACTCTCATCGTTATTTGAGTGCACTTATCCAGTGTTTACTTTTGAGGTAAAGCAAGCGGGTGCATTGAGTGTGTGTTGTCGGTTTGTGTTTTATGCATCTTGTAATAGGTAAGCAAAATCTTGAAATGATTCCAAAAATAAAAAATGGTCATCCATAAAGTTGTTAATGAATGAATTTAATTTTGGTGAGCCAATAGTGTGTGTTATTTTAAAAGAAAAAGAAATTGTTGATCGAGTTTGCTGGTTTTTCTGATAGTGCAAGTGGCATGTCTAGGGGTAAATATATGAAGACGTCAAAGTAACAATGATTTAAACAAAGTGATGCTTTTAAGGTTCAACCAGCAGAAGTCTGAGGGAATCCCTGTTTATGGGGCTCTATGCATAGTGAAACCAAATAATTTTTTCGAACAGTTAAAATTAACTGGACACTTTGACTTATCAACTGGGTGGTTTATAGAGCCAACCAAAGACCGAGGATTCGAGAATTTTTTTATTAAATGTGAAAAACTTAACTTGAATGCTTTGGCCGCTGAGGAATTTAAACTTCCCTCACAAACATCTTGTTGATACAGAGGGATTCATGACAAAACAAGTTAATAATGTGGATGTGACTGGTTTATATTGGATATGTTTGCCGCAAAAAGCCCTAGCTTTCAAAAGAGATAAAAGTGTGGTATGAAATTAAAAAAAAATATTGTTTTATGTTGTGGAAATGCCGCCGGTTTTCACTTACTGTATCTGTGTTGTGGGAACCACCGGAAAACTTAGAGCTTTTGTATAATTTACCAGTGGATTACCATATAAATAAATTGGCATTGATGGAGAGACATTTATACCTGATTGGTTTAAAAAAAATCATTCTGGGAGTTCACCAGCACTTATAGTCTTTAAAACGTCCACAAAATGTTGTTTTACTTTTGGACAATGCCCCTATCATTGGATGGGAGACATTTAAAAACGGCATTGGGAACATATTTGTAAAATATTTAATACCTAGCGTTGATAGCTTTGACCCAACCAATGGATCAAGAAGTCATTCAAAATTTAAAATAGTTTACAGAAAAATATGTACTAGTGAAATTCGTAAAAGAAGATGGCGAGAGCATACTTGTTTTCTGAGATTTTTTTTTCTTGTGTTAGATGCCATCTAGGAAATATCTTCTGCTTGGAGATTGATAAAAGTTTTTAACTTTAAAGAAATCCCAGTAAAAACTATTACTGGGGAGTGAATACTAATTGTATGGTTTTGAGAATAGTGTAAACAAAGCTGTACCCAAATTATTGAATAATTTACATGAGATAGACGGATTTGTGAATGTTGATGAGGAAACTGTGTGTGATTGGGTAAGTGCAGATAATGAAGAGATTGTGCTACATATGATTACTGATGAGGACACTCTCATACTAGAAAACAGTGCTTTTTTAACTAAAACTGAACTTGAAGCAATCGTAAGATAAGCTAATGGGAAAACTGTGTAACACTAATTGACAATGAGATAAACAAACTTCTCTGCTGTCATATTTTAAATAAAAGGGTAAGTTGGTTAATTTTTAGTTTTGTTTTCACTAGTTTTTTTTATGAGATTATATGTTTTACTTTTCCTCCATGCTAATTTTGTATCCTAGATAATCTAAAAGTCTATTGTAATTTTATACAGGTAGTTACAATTCTATGTTGCAAATATTTATAATGTTTACCATTGTATATGCAAAATAAATTTACAAAGAACCTTAAGGCATTTTATCAACCTCTAAAAGGTATATATATATAAATATATAAACTATATTGCAGTACCTATGAAAGTTTTCTGGTGTTGTGTCTCAATTGGCTCTTCCCCATCTTTTACAATAGTTTTGGTAATATCCACATATAGAGGAGCAGAATACGTCAAGTTACGAAGACGAGCTTCGTTGGGCATCATGGGGGATGGAGCGCCATCTTTCTCCCAATGTGTGGGCTTGGACAAGTAGATCTGTTCAAACTTGAGCAGGTAACGAGGCTAGGAGAACAACAAAGTTAGTTGTTACATTAAATTACTAATATTTACAAGTTATAAGAGAGTGGTTTAACTTTAAAATGAATGTCTATTTTCTTTGAAGTAATCAATAACTAGACCTTTGCTAAACTTGTTTAATTCAATTTCTAGGTAATCTACCTGTTACATACATATTTAAACTAATTAATCATATCCTAATTATTAAAAGTGAAAAGAGTTAACAATTCTCAAAAATTAATCAGACGATTGCTTGGTATGCAAAATACATTAAGTGGATTTTTTTAAATAAAACCCAGGTGGGTTCAACCCTGAAGTTCACCTACAACGGCCCAATAATAAGAGGGGGAAGAAAACTATAAAACCTCTTATCTCAAGGTAAAGAGTAAAGCTCACTACGTGTTCCAAAATATCTTAAAATGTTCTGTTGCGAGCTTAACAAAAATTATTGTATTTGTCAGAGTAAGGCTAAATATAAATTTAAATCAAGCCACGTCTCATAGCTCCTGCACAAATATGCTTAAAAATCAGTTTAAAATGAGCTAATGTCACATTTTAACACATGTTTTCTATCAATAAAGCTTGTTGTTACAGTCTATTGTTTGTATTTCTTATTTAATAGTATTCTTGGCAAGAATTACATTGTTGCATTATTGTTTTCCTTTATTAGCATTAAGTCCCATATTACTCATTCTTTAGCAAATTAAAATATGTTTCACTTGATCTCGAAAAATTTCCTATATTTGAATGATTGGTTAAATCAAATAGCATACATCATATATTAAATTAAGCTCCCCCCCCCCAAAAAACCCAATATAACCAAACTGGGTTGTACTTTTTTCAACCCTGAGGAGAAGAAGAAGTAGTTCCTGAAAATACACATACCATTGTTTTATAGGCCATGTGGCCTGATTGATACTTTCTCGCAGATCAAGGCAGCCTTTATTTATTATCTTGTTTGGTGACAATTTCTGTACTGTAATTAGTGTAAAGTTTAACACTAATTACCAGTACTCTTGGAGTGAATTACTTACGGGATTCTCAATCTCTCCTGATGTGTGCTGCGCTTCAGCTTGCAGGTCAATTTGAGGCGAGTCTTCCACAATCCGTTGAACGGACATCTGAATGAACTCATCGAAGGAGTCCAACTGCTGTCGTACAAGACCTTTCTCATCAAAGTAGGCATTGATTACAATCCAGCAAGCTTCCTGCCACAGTTCTGTCGAAATCTCCTCCGCATCTTCTTCCTCATATTGCTCTGAAATTATTATACCAGTCTGTGAATAATTTGTTAAGTGGTTTATTTCCTATCACTACCTGCTCAGGTTATACACCTATAGACTGATTGCACTAATGGTGCATACATGTGTAAGAATAGGGGAATATAACACAGTGTCTCAGAGAATCAAGTTTTCATAACGTTTTAATTACTTTAAGATGGAAGTGAAAGTTTTCATAACGTTTTAATTACTTTAAGATGGAAGTGAAAGTGTTTTAGCATCGTGTCTTACTACCTGTTTGGGTTTTAGGCTTATGTACTACTTATACTAGTGATTTTAGGGATTAGGAAGGATCTAGCCTATTTAAAGGAGGTGTGTGGAGGGAGAGTGGAAAACCACCCTCAGTACACCTGACCGAGATTCAAATCTTGATCTCGTCATCGGCAGTCTAGTCTACTGCGAGAAATGTGGTTTGGACCATGGAGTCATCGAGGTGGGTGGATTGAAAGTGAAGTAAAATGAGGTAAATATTTTTACAGTTTTATAGCAAATATAATATAAGCGAGCAGGGAAGGGTAGACATTAGACATTAAACAATACAATGCAGATGATTAACTTTGTCGGGTAATGTTGCAAGAAATGCACAACTTTTGCTAGAGGCTGGTGAGGAAATAGGTTTAGAAGTGAAGCGTACTGCAAACAACAAATCATTTGATCAGGTTGATGAGTTTTAAATATTTAGGAACAATTTTAACTAGCAACAACAATATATAAGTGGAAATTCGTAAAGGAATTTACAATCAAAAATGCATGTTATTACTCGGTCAGTTGTTGATAGTTCGCCTGCTGTCCAGGAATGTAACACTCAGAATATACAAAACGATAATTTTACTAGTTCTCTGTGGGTGTGAAGTGTGGTCTCTTACCTTAAATAACAAAAACAAATTTAGGGTGCTCAAAAACAAGGTGCTTAGGGAGATATTTGGCCCAAAAAGGGGTGAGGCTACAGGGGAGTGGAGGAGGTTACATTATGATGAGTTACATACCTAGTACAGATACTTATCACAAGACCTTGTTGGAATAATCACATCTCATGAATTACGATGGGCAAGACATGTGACATGAATGGGAGAATCTAGAACCTTGTTCGGGGTATCGACCGACAAACCCAATGGGAAGATACCATTGGGAAGATAACATTAGAATGCACCTAAAAGAGATAGGGTGTAATGAGGTAGACTGGATATAATTGGCTCAATATAGGAATACTTTTGTAGGTGTGGCAATGGACTTTTGAGTTCCTAATGCCATAGAATAAGTTAGTAAGGATCTAATCTTGCTATGTTGATTGTTGGAAGGTTTAAAGGCCTTTTCACATCAACATATTATGTGTCATACATTAAATACACTATGAAGCTGAGCTCATCGATTTGATCGTCCACCACACCAACATATTAGGCATAAACACAATTTTTCTCCCTTTCACCAAACACTATGTTTCTAGCCGGTTTATTAAGTTTTCACTTGGAGTTCTCGAGGTCCCTTAGTGTGAATCAAATCTCTCCTTCTCGATTCTATGGATTATACTGATGACCAGCTCTTGTGTTTATATTCCTTGTCAAAGAGAAGAACATTGGTTCATCCGAAAAGAGGCAAGAGAATGGTGAATATCATCGTATAGTGTATGACTTACAGCAATTCAAGATCTCCTTTAGATTGAACCTTCCCTCTATAGAGGCGGACATTAGGAAAGAGGGTGAGCAATGTTTACAGGGTGAGCCAGTGTGTGCCATGTGGTCTGTATAGCTCGCCACGCTGTGTGAATATATCCCATTAAAATAATGAACGTGATTTTCCAAAAATATAGCGCACACAGAGTATTTTCGTGTAAAATGGAATTGACTGATTTTAAGGACTTATAAATATGTTTTACTTGATTTACCGTACGTAGTAATTAAAAAGTTCTAAAGAGCTCCCAATAATACAAGTTCCTTTACAGTGTTAACCAAATGGACCAATAATATAATAAACACAATAATTGTAATATTGTTAATATAAGTTAGCTCTGATCATTTTGATAACAACAATTTACGACTAGAATAATGTCTTCATTTTGAAAAACTATCTCAGACTCATATATGATTCAATTCTTTAAATATTTGCCTAAAGTTTAAGAATTGAATCATATACGAGTGTCTAGGACCAGAGTTTTTCAAAATGAAGATATTATTCTAGTCAAAAGTTGTTTTTATCAAAATGAACAGAGCAATAATGAATGGACTGCTGAAGATGATAAAAAGTTGTTAAAATCTATTTGTCCCTCTAAAATATTAACAAAGAACAAACAGGGCTGCATATTATGAGAATTTGTAGAAGTTGGCTATGTGTCTATGAGCCATAATGGAGTTAGTGACAAATGTCCTTAAAGAAACACCTGAAAATATAAATTGGTAAGCAGCTGTGCTTACAAATTTAAATAAAACGTATTTTCAAAATATTTGATATAGGCCTATAGAAAAAACAATTTAATATGATTCAAAATTATATGCTTAAATGCAACCTTGTCTGATAAGAATTCAGACACTAAATATTTATTTCTTGCTTCAGTTTTTCCATCTTTCTAGATCCGGTGACCCATCCCCTCAGCTAAACAGTTGTTAGCCCTAAGTGAAGACTACCAGATTTTAACCGGATCATGATGGATTTTAGATCATGTAATTTGATAAGGATTAATACCATATTTAAAATGTGTTTGGATTTGCCCTGTTGCTAGAATATTTAAATAAATAGCTAAAGGTGGCTATTCACTAAATTAGAGGAAAAATGATGCATAATTTTTGATATTTCATTTTTGGTTTTCCTGATAATTTATAAGACTTTTCCTCTTGGTGTGAGTTTATGAACAAACGTTTATGTGTAAAAATGTGTATTAATGTTCAGTAGTATTTGACCAATTTATTAATTAATAATTCTAGCATCACAGAACAAAAGCTTGTTAAAGAATTCCTTCCTATGAACTAAAGAAACACCCGTTAATAACTTCCTGATGTTGCTTCTACGAGCGTAGGAATGGAGTGAGACGCGATGTATACATGCGCACTAAAGAGTTCCTAAGCTAATTAAGATAATTGATTCCCAATTGTATAACAGGCCCCTCTAAAGTCAATGGCCGTGTTTGAATAGTTTGCCCCTACGCACTTGTGCACGTTACTGCACGCTTTGATATAACACATAACTGGCGCCCCTAAGTACAGAGGGTGCATGATAGTACAGTAAAGTA
Organism: Timema cristinae; assembly: GCA_039000515.1. Lineage (NCBI taxonomy): Eukaryota > Metazoa > Arthropoda > Insecta > Phasmatodea > Timematidae > Timema > Timema cristinae. Next base: position 22,060 of record JBCFYV010002862.1, on the reverse strand, counting down.
CAGCTAGAGCCATCTGGTGGATAATTCTGAAACATGCGTTTCCATGGTAACGATATTAAAATTTTATAGTGTTTTGTTAATGGCGTCATTCGTCAATGGTGACTTTTTTTAAGGCGAAAATTCATATTTATCATTTATCTTCCTTAATTCTATAAACCTTAGGGTTTGTTCTTGTTAAAAAAAACGTATTTGTAAAACGTGCGCCAAAAATGGTCAATCCTATCACAGTATTATAGACTTTAAAATTTTTGGGAAGCTGACAAACTAGGCCTAGCTTACATTGTATCAAGATTATTAAAGCATGTAAAAGTATTGCCAGATAAATACATAGGCCTATAGGAATTCCAAAATAAATTATTTAAGTTACATGTTCATCTCTTGCTTTGAAATATTTTGCCAGAAAGATTGACTGCTGAATAAACAAAGAAATTACAACTAAGCACCAAAAGGAGTGTGATGTATGCAGGGGTAGCATTGAGCATGTCAAACATTTTTACATATGTAGAGAAATTGTTAAATATATATACGTATATTATATAAATATATATATTGCCCTAGTTAATTTACTTATGTCTGTAAAGTATTATTCTCAAACAAATTTTAGTGAAGATTTTTTAACTCGTAAATAAATTTCTTTTTAAGATTTTTTTTCACACTAGAAAGAGAAATCTAATTGTTTAACTTCATGTATGTAAAAAATAACAAACCAAACTAGTTTTATTTAACAATATGAGAATGTTTTATGGCATTTTCACAAAATATATAATACGTTCATTCAATATAAGAAGTGAGTGCGCGATAAAGGGGCAAGTCGTATTTGCACCTTAGTAAAGTCCACAATAGGGGGTGCAATTGTACACTTTAAGAGAATTAAGACACCATCAAAAATCACTTCCGGCCTTTAAGCCGACGCCATTGCAACTTTAAAGTGCACATGGCTTCCAAGGGCTCTTAGACGAACTATTCAGACACGGCCAATGAATGTGGCAAAACTTACCCTCATCTAATTCATACATATTTAACAGCAATTAACGTCCAAGTTTCAATGTAAATAAAAACTTAAATAAAAATAAATATATGGAAATTGAGGGTGACGTTCAGCAACAAATAACCTATTTTTACATCTTTAAAGTAGAAATGAACTCATTAATAAAATTTACAAATACACATTACAGTTATTGCACGATACAATAATAAATAGGGCTTCCTTATCTATGAATAGGGCTGAACTATTCCACATCCACAATAACCTACACGCCCAATACCACCACAAGAAAAAACAATACAAAATTAGTTCAGAAAATAATTATAGATGGCGGTATTTGTGTTTAAAAATTAAAACGAGGTTGTAAAAGTATAATTTAATTTCTCTATCAAACCAAAAAAAGTGTGCATAGGCCTGGACCCTACAGGAATGAGCAATTTGACCAAAGCTTGAGGAAGTACACGATGATTCTAAAAAACAATGTGTGTCAAAAGCACAGAGTAGAGCCCTGAAAGGAAATTCAATTCTCTATCCAAATATATAAGTGTGCACAGGCCTAGACCCTACAAATCTGAGCAATTTGACAAAAGCTAGAGGAAGTACACGTTTTTTTCAGTAAAATCCTCGTTTACACGTTTTGTTTAAGGCACTACAACTTCTAAAAAACAATTTATGTCAAAATCACAGAGCGGGACCCTGATAGGAAATTTAATTTTCTATCCAACTATGTAAATGTGCATAGGCCTGGACCCTACAGATCTGAGAAATTTGACCAAAGCTCGAGGAAGTACAAGATTTTTTCAAGAAAATACTCATTTACACGTTTTGTTTAAGGCACTACAGATTTTAAAAAAAAAAAAATTTTTTTGTAAAAAAAAAGGCCACAAAAGAGGGCCCTAAATAGAAAAAATTTAAAAATTTCTCTACCCAAAATAAAATTAAGGGGTGCATGGGGCCCTGGGGAAACCCAAACAGTTTTGGGGAAGAAATTTTAAAAAAAAGCTAGGGGAAAGTCCCAGGGTTTTTTTTTTCATTTTTAAAAAAAACCCTTTCTTTTAAAAAACGTTTTTTTTTA
>JBCFYV010002862.1:0-15000 GCA_039000515.1 Timema cristinae | reverse complement strand
ATTGAATTAAGTCGCCTTGCTCCAGCATCCGGGGCTCTGCTGGAGTGGACAGATTATTTCCCTTGATACTCGTGGGAACGAACATGAAAAACCAAAACCAGATTCAAAGCCAAGCGAATGGAGAGGGTGATCGAACAGCGGTCCAAATGGGCACTGAACAGTCGACGAGCAATACCTTCCCAAAAGCTGGAAGCCAAACTGCTCCTTTCTCCACCAACTGAGAAAGAAACAACTCCGTACCTAACGTTGTGAGTCGCCAAACGCCATTGGAGCGACTCGGTACGAAGATTGACGAGTTGTTCAACTACATCAAGGACAGGAATAATGTGCACGGTGAGATTAGAAAACTAGCTAAGTCCATTGAAACAACATATAACCTGGCTCTCAAAGGCTTCAACGCTGCTCCGAAGGAGACACTAAGCGGGACAGTGTCAGCTACGCAAACGTCCCCCTGGATAACTTCACAGCCTGAGGCACAGTCTACTCCCAAGCACACCAAAACAACGTCGCAGGAAATAACAAACCCAAAGAAAAGGCAGCTATCCACGCCTAGCCTAACTGCAGCTTCTAACCTGCCTCCACTGAAAAAACAGCTAAGGAAGCTACTTGGATGGAAGTGTCTCGGAGACATAAGATGAAGCAATCAACTCACGACGCCGCGGCTACACCAAATGAAGCCCGAAAGCCACAAGTGAATGATGGCTCCAACCCCAAAAGCAGCCACAGAGAAACGATGAAGAAGAAACCACGAACAAAGGCCGCCCTTGTCCAACCAGTCGAAGGGCGAACATACGTGGACCTCCTCAATGAGCTAAAAACCAAAGTGAGCCCCACAACGACGGGTGTGGACATAATGCCTATCAAACAAACAAAGAACGGTGGCGTACTACTAGAAATGGTCCACAAGACTGGAGATAGTTCCGTTTTTACTGAGGTGGTCAAATCAGCTACTGCGAACATCGGTACCGTCAAAGCGCTTATACCAACGACGACAATCGAAATCCGTGACGTCGATGGAGTTACCACTGTAGATGACATTCGTGAAGCCCTTCTTCGCGACCTCAAACAGAGCGTGGAGATAAGACGAATCAATCTTACAAAGATTACTCCACGAGGACAACGAGCAGCATTTTGTGAAATAGACGAAACAAGCGCTAGTAAAATTTTAGAAACGGCTCGCATTAAAGTCGGCTGGGTAAACTGTCGCATCCACCCAGTTGTAAGTGTGAGGTGGTGCTTCAAATGTCTTGTATACGGGCACCATGCGCACAACTGCAAGGGCCCAGACAGAAGTAAATCATGTTACAAATGTGGCGGAGAGAGCCACAAGTCCGCAGACTGTGCTGAGCAGCCAAAATGCTTTTTGTGCACACCGGGCAAAGATGCTAAAGACGCCCTGTGCCACATAACTGGCTCGGGGGCCTGTAAGGCATTCCGTGTTGCACTAGCTGAAGCTATAAGATCGCAGAAATGACGCGCGTACTCCAAGTAAATTTGAACAGGTGCGTGCTTGCGCAAAACCTACTACGTCAGCGTGTCTTCGAAGACAAGATCAACGTCTGCATCATCTGCGAGCAACACTAATCCTTCGAGATAGGACATGGTTCACGTATAAATCCAACACGGCGGCGATTTGGACTGTAAATCCAAACAAGGTAATCACTAACAACAGCGGTTGCGGGGAAGGTTTTGTCTGGATAAAAACCTCCACGACTTACTTCATGAGCGTCTACCTTTCACCTAACGAAGGGATTAGTGTGTTCCGCCAAAAGCTGGCTAGCATCGAAGATGCTATTAGCGATTTCAATGGCGAAGTCATCGTAGCTGGCGACTTCAACGATAAATCTGCCGAATGGGGAGCAGATTTCTCAGACACCAGAGGAAACGAAGTCGCAGACTTTGCTGCAAGGCTTGACCTTACATTCCTGAACACTGGAAACAAATCGACCTTCAGAAGACCAGGGTACCTCGAATCTATTCTTGACATCTCACTGGGGACCCCAAGAATGGCCAGCAGGATTAAGAACTGGTGAGTCTCGGAAGAATACAGTGGTAGCGATCATCAACACATCACATTCAGTGTTGAAGTGCCTTCCACTCCAGCAACGCAAAAAGGACCTGAAGAACGGAGGTGGAACGCTAAAAAGCTCGACCCAGAAGCTCTACGAGCGTCCCTTTCGCGAAGCTGGTCAACTCTTAAATTCCACCCGACTCCGAACGCTAGTAGCGAGACGGAGAAAATGGTGCTGATAACGAAAAAGGCCATTACCACCTCTTGTGACGCCTCCATGCCGCGTCTGAAAAACCAGTTCTCTCACAGGCCGGTATATTGGTGGACATCAGAAATCACGGCGCTCCGAAAGAAATGTCTTAAACTTCGTCGTCGAGCAACGAGAGTCACAAAACTCACCCTTGAGTATGCCTTGTATTCTAGCGAGTACAAAAAGGCCAAAAAGGAGCTGAATCATACAATCAATGAGAGCAAAGTGACACTGTGGAAAGAAATCTGCAACGATCTTGAACAGGATATCTGGGGCAAAGCCTACCAAATTGTAGTTAAAAAAACTCGGAAAGGCTTAACCAGAAGCGCCAAAACCCCCGTCCATAATGAACAACATTGTAGCGGAGTTGTTTCCAAAACACCCGCCACGAGTAAAAAGGCACTATTCACACAGTGGTGAAGTTTCATCTTTCACATCCAAGGAGCTGCAAGATGCAGCTAGGACCCTCAAAATAGGGAAGGCACCCGGCCCCGACGGCATTCCAACATCGGTGATTAAGATCATAGCTCAGGAATTCCCGGATCTACTGCTGAATGCATAAAACGCGTGCCTTGCAACCGGCACGTTTGCTACCGTCTGGAAGCGCCAGAGACTGGTCCTCCTGGATAAAGGGAAGGGACCTCCCTTAACACCTTCGTCTTATAGGCCACTCTGCATGCTAGACATCGCCGGTAAATTGCTCGAAAAGCTGATACAGACGAGACTTCGAAACTACATTGACCAGGTCGGTGGCTTCGACTAAAATCAACACGGATTTCGAAAGGGCCGATCGACGATCGGCGCGATTAAGAAGATCATGAGGATTATAGCCGAAGCGTGGTCTGGTAACCTTAAATCTCGCAAAGTCTGCATCCTCCTCACGCTTGACGTAAGAAACGTTTCAACAGTGCGAGATGGGATGACATCCTGGACGCACTGGAGCATCAGTTCAACATAAAAAATGAGAACTTGGCCATAGTTGAGGATTATCTTGATGCAAGAACGTTAATTGTCAAAACCACAGAAGGCCCCCAAGAATACCCGATAACGGCTGGTGTACCACAGGGTTCGGTCATGGGCCCCGACCTATCGAACGCAAATTACGACGAACTACTAGAGATTCCTTTGCCGTAGCAAGTACAACTAACGGGTTTCGCTGATGACGTCGCGGCCACAGTAGTGGCGGACAGCGTTGAGGAGGCCGAACTCCTGGTCCGGTCGACCATTGACGCCGTCGAAACCTGGCTTGAAGAACATCAGCTAAAACTAACCAAACAAAAAACTGAGATGGTTGTGCTGTCACGTCAGAGATGGTTTCCTAAACCCTTTAAGAGGATATTAGACCTGTACCGCCATTGCTCCCAAATGTGGCAAAGAAGACCGTGCAGACTCTTAGGGAAATCATGTTTACGAAATAATAAAAAATGCTATAATATATTATTTTGCATTTATGAAGAGCGTAAGAATATGGCGACGTACCTATATTTTAATCTATTTCATTATATGTTTGAAAAGCTCATAAATCCTTAATAGATTCGTTTAAAATAAATCGTGATTCAGAAGTAAATAATAAAAATCTAAAAGCTATATATATACAAAATTATCTACCTAAGACGTTTCCATAAAAAAAAAAATCCATAGTCACAACAGAAAAAACGGAATAAATATTATTTTAAAACGATTATTTCTTTAACGGTTGTTCTGATATCAGGAGGAAAGACTCTGAACTACCCGAACGGGGGACGAGGAAATGGTTTTGGGGAGGAGGGCAGTGGAGGTTGGTTGAACGAAGTAAACACAAAAGGAATGTGGATAGTGTCCGCCTGACCCACGCCGGGTGCTTTGGGCTAAAGGCAGATAAGAGAAGTCAGAAATAACTCATTAGCACATTTATGCTACACTGGTATTGACGTTGGTCTTGAGAAGTCACAATGAATACTTCGGGATTTGACAGAAGAAGAGGCTATATATAAATCACATCTACATTTATGCGCCCCACGTAAGAAAAGACGAGGAATAGAATTAAAATAATATTGGAAACAATGGTAGTCTACAAATTTATTAATTTAGAACATGTAATTCCAATTTAATTATCTATTTTTCAAGTAAAATATGTAAAGCTGAATTTTATATATTAATCTATAAAATGATAATTTACAGCTAGAGAAAATATCAAATACCTTCCTAATGAACTGGGATTTTTTAAACGATGCCCGATTGAAATATTCCAATAAACTAAATTTAGGATTTGGGATCTATTAAAGGTGATATCGAAACAAATATGCCAGCGTTTGCCTGTAGTGTGTATGGGAACACCTCAGTGAAAACAATAAATGTGTTGAAAAACATTCATAAAGAACCATTCTTTGACAGGTTTAAAAACTATTTTTATATCTTGCAACTTTGTTTTTGATAAATCCTATCAATGATAATTTAAAAAAATCCTATATAAATAAAGATATAAATACTGTATCTTTCTTTATTTGTTCTAAGCATATCTTTCTTCCAAGACTAATATAGGCTGTCGTGAATCCTAACTGTATATTACAAACTTGTGAAAAAAAACTAAACTATAATGACGTACACGCAAAGTTCATTTAACGTGGTGTCCCGTTACCATAGTCATCGGGGTTCAAATCCCGGCCGGGTGTAGCTATGGTATTTTTTAAAATGTTTTCCATACACGTCTTCCTTGAAAATTTGGGTACATTTTAACTAAGTTTTACTTTACCCATTCCAACTCTATTAGCTTTATTAAAATGCATGTTTCCCGAATAGGTATTAAGACCCCGAGAAAAAATAACGTAATTTTTATTAATTACAAAATTATTGGACCTTAGGGAATTATATGTAGTGCCTACAAAAATCACTAAGAGACTTTTTTATTTTTATACACCCACTTTGGTGGCCGCGTGATCTAAAGCTCTACTCTCGCAATAGACTATAGACTGTCGATGACGGGGAGTTTAAGGTTCGAATCTAGGTCGGGTGTAATGAGGGTGGTTTTCCAAAATGGTTTACTACTCTCTCTCCACGTAAATGAGGGCATACTTAATATTGATATAACCTTCATCATCCCAAAACCCTTAGCTTAATTAGTACATAAGCATAACACCCGAACGGGTACTAAGACGCAGTGTTAAAGAAAATACTTTTTACCGTATTTTTCAATTTTAATTTTTAATACCATTAAAGAGCATTTTGGAGACAATTGCAAACTGATTTTAATTGTAATAGAAAAAAACAAAAGTTGCTGGAGGCAGATACCGGTGATCTGAGTCTCCACCAATCACATCTATTGAGACTGTAGTTGTGAATGATGTTAGGAATGCCGTTCCATCAGTACATTACTTTGATATGGATAATGATAGCGCTTTTACAGAACCACAAAGGTAAGCGGATCCAAAAGACACATTTTAATATAGTCTATTTAGACTGGTTTTTATGTTTATCAGACTATTCATATTATAGGCCTGCTTATAAACTAACACTGGTAATAAATTAAAATTTTATCAATGTTGACCAACAAAAAATTGGTGTATTTTACATAAAACCCTTCTTAACAGAATCTACCATTACAAATCATAAAACCAAGCTAAGAATGAGCAAGCTTTAAATATGCTCAATGACTATTTTAAAAAAAAACATTTGTAATCAGATCAATATTTTTACAAAAGGAAAATAAGTTTATTTGTATATTGAATAGATTGCAATAAAACTTGTAATAAAAAAATAAGTCTTTCTTTGCACAAAAGTGATGTACAGTATAGGATCTTTGTTTTAACGACGGGGCTAGTATTATTCCGGGGCAAGGTGGCCCAAATATTATAAATATATACGTACATAATATGTAGTGCTTAAAAATAGCATAATCACGATCATCAACATATCTTAAACAGTGGTGGATTCCGGAGGGGGCGATAGGGTTGATCTCCCCCCCCCCCCCCCCCCGGAAAGAAAAAAATAGAAAATATTGAAAATAATATCTTACTTTAATTTAGTAAAGAATGACGCTACCATTTCCCTTGCCCAAACTCCTTCATAACCTAACATCAAAATAAGAGTTTGGGAAATATCTTGAATAGGAATTTGTCACAATTTAAATCACAAATCTTCTCTGAAAGTTTCCTGTATTCGGCTGATGTGCCCAGCATACTTCTAGCTGGAATAAATTTCATGTGAGGGAAACATTTCTTTACAGCGCAGAAATTAGTACATTTTTAACTTCAAATTATAATAATCTTAGTTTTGCCTGGAATACTGATACATTGTTTGCTAAATTTTGTACAGAATGACGCTACCATTTCCCTTGCCCAAACTCCTTCATAACCTAACATCAAAATAAGAGTTAGGGAAATATCTTGAATAGGAATTTGTCACAATTTAAATCACAAATCTTCTCTGAAAGTTTCCTGTATTCGGCTGATGTGCCCAGCATACTTCTAGCTGGAATAAATTTCATGTGAGGGAAACATTTCTTTACAGCGCAGAAATTAGTACATTTTTAACTTCAAATTATAATAATCTTAGTTTTGCCTGGAATACTGATACATTGTTTGCTAAATCTGAGATGTAATTATTTTTCTCTTGATTTCCTCTGAAAGTTTTCAAAACCTTGCCTCTGCTGCAGTAAACACGGTCACCATATTTGGCCTCGATTTCCATTGAGGAAGCCTTTGAACTGTCGGTGATTGAGTCCTCTGATTTAATGAAGTTCTCTGTTTGCACTAATGTCCGTATCAGATTTCTTTAACCCAGATATTTTACAACCAAATTTCACTGGTGTAAGCCTATAATGCAGTGATATGCAATAAGTGTGTTGGCGTGGCAAAGTTATCACATATGCTTTTTGAGGACACTATTCCATTGTTTGCTCCAATCATTGTAGACAAATTTAGACAAATACCTTTTTGATGCCTTGCAGCCTTGATCTGTCCATCCATGGAGTAGAGAAAGACGAGTTATTAATAAATTTAGAATTCTTACGTCACACCTGGAGCAAATATGCTCATTTGAACGGTTGATGTTATGTCAGAGAACTCATATATGGCTAGTGAAAAAATAGATGCCAATTTTCTGAAATTTTCAAAAATTTCGATGCAATAATATGTTCAATATCTGTGACACTGCGTTACATAGATATTCAATCAAGACATATTCCCTCAAACTTCTTCACGCAATTAACACAAGGTTTTTAAGATACGGCTACCAAACAATTATTAACAAAGCCCCCATTAATAAACGGACTCGATGTCATAGCTGCTGTTGAAGTATCAGTAGACTTACTAAGTATAAACTTTAAATGCTTTCGTCCCTAATAAAACTTTTAATCATATTTCGCTGACAACCTAGTCTAAGTAATATGAGAATATGCTAGGAATTTATTTTGCAAATTTCATTTAGTTGGTTGGCCGCAATAAATGGCATGGCGGGCCATGGGTTGTGCACCACTGTCTTAACTTATCAGTGAGAAAAGGGTTCATTTTTGCCTTAAGATGTCCTACTCTTCTAGAAGTCATGCTGCTGTAGTTTCTTACAATACTAAAACTCCTCTATATAAAATACACAAAGTAATGTACCAAGCTAGTCCCGGGAAGTTTACTAAGAAGATGGAGATGTGAAGACTTCGTCAAATTGAAAGAACAAGAAGTCTGCCTGCAAAAGTGAAGAAAAAGAACCCATTTAGACCTAGGTTGACTAATAATGACAAAAACTATGGGCCTTGTGCTCAGAAGCCTGATATGGTTACGGAAAAATTTGATAGAGAGAAAATTAGATTTATTGCTACTTTACCAAGCACATCAGAGCAACGTGAGGAGCTTGAAAGAGGGACACTTCTCCAAAGAAATAGTGGTCGATGGAAAGAAGTACGGTGAAAGCTGCTCACTGCCTCTAACTTTGGACCCGTTTGTCGAAGACTTCCTCACACATCTTGTGAAAAGGCTGTTCAAGGTATGCTCTATGATGATTTTGACACAGATGCAATGCTGTACGGTAGAGATGATGAGAAGAATGGTATATTGGCTCTTGAAAATAAAATGAATATTAAAGTTGAGACTTGGGGGCTCTTTGTTGATCCGGAATTATCTTACTTGGGAGCAACTCCCGATGGTCTAATAGGATCTGACACCATTATTGAAGTGAAGTGTCCCCCCTCAGCAAGGAACATGACACCAGAAGAAGCTGTTTTAAAAAGAAAGTTTACTTTTTGGAACATAAGCAAGGACAAAAGAGAAATTACGCACATTAACAAAAAACACACTACTATCAAGTGAAAGGCCAACTTCACGTGACCAGGAGAAGTTACTGCCTCTTTGTTTTATGGAAAAATGTGGGTATAAAGGTCGAGAAGATTTTCAGAGACGATGCATTTTGGGCTAGCCACATGGAGAAAAAAATGAGCCAGTTCTATCTAGATTGTCTCCTGCCAGAGCTTGTAGATCCAAGACGCAGACGATCCATGCCGATTAGAAATCCACCTTACATAATAAAGGCTATTGAAGATAAACAAAAGGCTGACAAATGTAAGGCAATGGCCCTTGAGAATTCCAATTCAAAACCTAAAGTGAGGCGAAAGCTTTAGTTATTAGGCTTCCAAACGCAAATATAGAGCTAAACTCCCCTTACCTCAATTTTGACTTGTTTTTTAATTGTTTCATGATTATGTGGTAAAAACAAAATATATAATCTCTAAAATTATGAATAGTTATAAAATTAAAATTGTCGACTGTGTTTGTTGAAAAGTTACCTAAGCTCAAATGTCTTGTATTCTATTGTGATTGTGATCGTTTTATAGCGTTCTATACAAGGGTGTGTCAAATAAATTGCTATTTGCTTCCCATAAAATTATATAAAACAATTTTTTTAACTAATTAATAAAATAATCACAACATTTCTAAGTGGTCAAATGCGGGTAAATGATTGTTTTGGAGCGTATATTGACATTTCGAAAAACTTTTATTCAACTATGTTTTTAAATTTCATATAATAACTATAGTATGAAGAGAAATATGTTGAATATATTAATGCGAATGTGTTCAATTCATTATTTTATAAAATTACTGGTGAATGTATAGAATCACCAAAAGTAAAAGTAATTTACCAGTAATTTTTTTAATATACCTATTCACTTTGGTGAAAGTATGAAACATCAACGGTATTTTATACATCTACCATTGATTTTATAATATATATAAGTTATGCTGAATATATTATAAAACATAACTCAAAACTAATCAAACCTTTACTTAGCTTATTAACATTAACCAGTGACTGATGGTAATTTTATAAAATCACCGGTGACTTTATAACATTTTCAGCGATTGAAATAGTGTTTTTGTAGATTCACCCAATGTAAAAAATATGAAAAGTAGCAACAGATGAATAAAGGCATCTCATTGGCTGAGCGTTTGAGTCACTCAGTACACAAGCCAGCTCGTTAATTATATTCTCAAAGATAATGGAAGATAATCTCAGTTGTTAAAAATTAGGTAATATGTTGGAATTTGGAAGAATAAATAAACCTTAAAAATACACACAATCAACATTGTTACTCTACTTATTAAAAATAAACGGTACGGATGACGGTGCACCGCACAGTCTTTCTCCATCTCTCATATTAAAATGGACTGATTTACTAAAAAGTTGTAATAGTTGTGAAACGAAATAATAGATTCCCCATATTTTTACAGAAACACTCCACCAAAGGTCATAAAGGAAATAATATACACTGCTAGCTATTTAATTCCTTACTCCATGGCAATAGATTATTCAGAACACTTGCAGAAATGTAATAAAAGGGGAACATCTTTGTCCACCAAAGAGCATAATAAATTTCACATTTAAAAGATCTCCAAATTTATGTTTTTATATTTGCTTATATCTCAGAAACTATTGGTTTTTTGAAATATGTTTCGAATAAAATATTTGTTATTTTTAACAGTACAAAAAAAAATACAGTTCTAAGTATTTTCGTATCTCAAATAGTAGCGGAGAAATGATCAAAATTGGAAATTAACGCTTATGTAAAGTAACCTTAAAGTCACTTTCATAGGAAATGGAAAATTGCCATTTTGTTTGTAATATTAAACAATACGTAAATCAAAAACATTAAACAAAACATTTGGCTCTTCACTAAATATTAAAATAAAATAAACATATGTTTGTAATAATTTTCAAAACAATTAGGAGTTTTAACTTTTATTTATTTATATTTTATCTCTAGAAAAAAATTATTTCAATAAATTTATTTTGTGTAAGTGAACTTATCTAAAACTATGCAAACTAATATAAACATCCTAGGCCAATCCTAAATACACTTTAATTGACTTGTACCAATTAGAATAAAACTCTGGTAGTCCGAGATTCCGGATAATCTGATCAGGGGGCCATTTATTGGCATTCCTTTACCCCTTTCTTGAGTTAGCCACAAAAAAAGTGCCCCATTAAACTTGGAAAACAATTACTATTTCAATGTTCGACGACTATTCAGATATTAAATTAATGTTGAGGAACCAAAAAATTACATTTTAGAATTAATTTCATTTCTGTCACTAATGCTTTTCCAACTACAAACTTCTTAGCTAGTTTAGTCGCGATTTTACAATTACCGAGACATTTTAAAACTTCCAGTTTTTTTTCCATATATGTGTCCACAGAAGGGCACAGGTAGGCCCCCCTTTTGTTCTTTCAAATATTGTGTTCAATGAGGCAGGCACGCACGCACACACACACAGCTGTAAGAAATCATTGCTTCGTGTGAGAAGGATGCATATAATTCTTATTACAATTTAAAAATAGCTCTAAATAACTTCCAGAGTCTTATGATAAAGAAAAGCTTCCATAAAGAAAAGCTATATTTAAATATATTCTTATAAAAAACTTTGGGTCAGTGGCGGTGGAATCGACGGGTAAGGGGGGGCACTGCCCATGGGACGAATTAGCCCCCCATGAAAAGAAGTTTCTCTCTCCTAGATACATTTCAAACACTTCGACAGTATTGAATATTAAACTAAAAGATTGCCTTAAATAGAACTTAAAATTATTTCTATGTGCATTAAATTTTCAAAAATTAATTGGAGAAGACCACACCCTATAACTTCTAGAATAATGTAACTGTAAGAAAAAAATCGGTTTAGAAGCGCTCTTAATAGCTTCTAGGGTCATCTAAATAAATAAATAAATAAATAAATTGAGGCAAGGGCCACTCAAGATAAGTTTAAAATGGTTGTAATTTTGAAGAATTTTCTTGCTATAAATACTACTAATGGATTTTGAAAGCCTTTAATTTTTAAAAATTGGCCAGTGGAAGATCACTTCAAACATCTGCTAGAGGCATCTACTTAATTTTCGGTAATTAATATAAAAATATTGTTAGATATAGGACTCTTGAAAAAGCTACATATAGTTGTCCATGAGTAAATACAGCATTTGACAAGTACAATCCAGCTCTTGGAAGCGTCTATCCCTTAGACATATTGATAGTCATTGCAAAAGCAACTTTATTTTAACTCACATTAAAAAACCCATGTGTTTTAACGTAAACTGAGTATGCTATGACAGAAGTCGCAAAAAAAAAATCCTATCCACTGAGTTCTTATTCATCACTGTAGGCTGTGTGTAAGTTGAGAAAAAGGAATGTTGACAACAGAAATAATATATACGATAACATTAAATATTATCAAATAAATAATATTTATTGAGTATAGAAAAACATGAATATGATTACGATCAAACATTCTATAACAATCTTGCCAAAACAACCAAACAATCTGCTTTGGTATCCGCATGGTCTAAACTTTAAGGCATCGCTCTTGAAATAAACTCGACTGCCGCAGACGCAGAACTTGGGTTCGCATTTTGGCTGGTTGTACTGAGGGTGGTATTTCATAAACACTTTTTCACTCTCCCTTCACGCAAATGTGAGTCCACTTCCTCTAAATTGAACCATTCCTATCCCTAACTAGTTAGCACATTTAATACACATGCACGTACCCCTAAAGGGTAGTAAGGTGTGATGATAAACAAATAAAATAAAACAAACAACCCAAACAGAATGTATGATTACACTAAGATAAAGAACACAACACAACACTAATAGCTAAAAGAGATCACCTTTGCTTTTTCAAGAAAAAGCCTACATCAGTTTACATTCCTGACTGTTATCAGTAGTGTATTTCAATGGTGCTCAGCAAAGCTGAGCCTATCGTAAGTTTTTTTTTTTGCGATATCAGCATCTTTCACTAATTTAAATCATTTCTATAATGGAGTAAGGGTGAGAAGGGTTTAAAGTGAAGGTGCACTAGCAATTGAATGAAAATATGGAAAAATTTTATTTTTTAAATTACGACCACAGTATTTTTTATTTGAAGATTTTTTATCGTACATTTTATGAACACACTGATTTTTCTACAAACTAAACTAAGTCTAGAGCAAAAACATCACCCAGTTCTCCAGCCGATAATAACTAACCAATGATATACTTTCAATCATGCCTGGATTAGAACCCGTGATCCCTAGATCTGTAGGCACACGCGTTACCTACCGGTTATTCTAAAGTGTACAACTTCCCTAAAATAAATTTGACTGAAATTCAAATCTTAACTTGATTACCAATGAATACAAGATGTAATGAAGACTTGAAGACTGTTCCAGATTTTAAAAAAAAAGAGTTATCCTTTGTAATAAATTACTATGTCATGGGAAAATATGTTTTGTGGCTTGTGTCACACATAAAATATATTTCAAAATATTTAACATTGTCTAGCCTTTTAACCTAGGAAACTAAAATGGTTTTTGCTATTATATGAATGTAAAATTGAATACACTTTGTACATGTACTATAAATTAGTGTTTGGACGAGATGTGGTGGCATTGCCCTAGTCTAGATTACAGTTTTCAACGTTACCTACCAATTCAACTGTCTAAAATCACTCGAGATCATGCGGATCTGAAGTCGTGACATATGCTCTACCACTTCAAAATGCCACAACGTGTCAAGGGAAAGGGGCCTTCTAACCAATATATATATTTATTTATAGAAATAAATTTGAACGATTTTTGTAATCTAACATAATTAACCCTTGTTAACTCAAAATATATTTTAAAAAAATCATTAGTCGACTGTTTCATGTTTTGCTAAAAGTGTTTTAAAAGGTTTTACAATTTTAATTTTTTTTTACTTCGTGTAAAACAGGTCAATTTCAGACTTTACAAGCGTTTTTACTATTACTACAACGGCCATAAAATTATTGGTTTTCCCGCACGATTGTAACAAGACTTGTGACGTTAAATAGATGGTGCATCGTTACACGGGGACATAGGGGCCTAATGTAGATTCTAACACTTTCATCAAAATAAAGTCTCAATAATTTTTTTCTCTAGGTTATATTACTTTTACTAGATGGATTAGTGAATGGTATAAAATATAGTATTTTTATTTTATGAAAATAGATATGTTCGTTTATGAACTACAAAATGGCAACTTTACTTAGGTGGTAGAAAAAGGACCACGCTTGGGCCGAGACCTTTGGGTTAAACAAAGACGACCAGTCCAGCGCCTGTAAGAACCCGAAAGAGCAAACGAAGAGTACAATGCCGTTTTACTATTATTTTCTTTCTTTACACTGCTGTCCTCCCCAAGATAATTACACATCCCTTCTGTGTGCTCGTGAGTGTTGTCTCTTGAAGAAAGAATGACAGAGTAAAAGAGGACTAGGTGATTGTCAGTTCACCGAGTATTTCCTCTCTATACTGGATGACTTGTCTCTGACGTATTCGTCTAAGCTCCACCTCCCTCGCACGCGCACGGGCTGTGAAACTTCAGAACTAGCATTGAGCTTTCTGATAATATCCTCTTAACGTAGACATTGGCGTGACAACATTGTCGTCAACAAGGGCACTGCGCTATCTGGGAGTGATGGTAGACGAAAAGCTGTCCTTTCGTGAACACTTAGAAAGGGCATGCATAAAAGCCAGTCAGACGGTATCCAGCCTAACGAGAATCATGGCCAACACAATGGGCCCGCGATCTAAAAAGAGAAGAGTTCTTTTGGAAGTACTCCACTCAATCCTGCTCTACGGAGCGGAAATATGGGCAGATATCCTGAAGCAAAAGACCTATTGGTGAAAGATAGCGGCAGTACAACGACGAGGGGCCCTCAGGGTGACCTGTGCCTACCGCACGGTCTCCGAAGCAGCTGTACTGGTTATAGCAGGGGCACCACCTATTGACCTACTAGCATCGGAGAGAGTAAAACTCTATGATTTCAAAACTAGAGGTGTCAACACAACCGAGGCCAGAACAAGAGTGAAGGCGGAAACGCAGAAGGGATGGGAAGATAGATGGAAGGCCTGCAACAAGGGCAGCTGGAGCAGGTGGTAAAACGCGATGGTAAAAAAAAATTGAAAATAATAAAAATTACAAATATAACATTTAAATAAGATTGTTCTCTTTTGAAAAGAAAAGTACAGAATTGAAATTAGCATATAACATAGACACATTTATGAAGCTATAAAATAAGTAAAGAAATTACTAATAATAAAATAACATGTCCTGACTGACTGACTGATCCATCATCGCCGAGCGCAAACTATCAAGGCTACAAGCATGAAATTTGGACTGTATATTCATTTTGTTATGTAGGCACCCACTAAGAAAGGATTTTAGAAAATTCCACCCCAAAGTGGTCAAAATAGGGGATGATAATATGTATGAAAGTCCGTCATTTTGAAAGTTACA
>JBCFYV010002861.1:0-30272 GCA_039000515.1 Timema cristinae | reverse complement strand
ATATATATGTATGTTATTATTTATTTGTATATATGTATGTATGTATGTAATGTATTTAAGTATATTATGTATTGTTTTATGTTTTTATTATGAATTATGTATGAAATGTTGTATTATGTATATGTATTATTTTTTGTATAATTATATTATGTATGTATTTGTTTTAATGTATGTATTATTTGTATATGTATGTATTTTTTTTTTAATGTATTATGTGTTATGGTATGTGTGTTTGTATGTTAGTACTGTGGTATGTGTGTATGTATGGAGGTAAGGTGTTTGATGTTGTGTATTTATAGTGTGTATGTGTGTATGTATGTATTTAGGTATGTATATGTGTATGTAAGTGTCTATGTATTGAATGTGTAATGTGTGTATGTATGTATGAGTATGTGTGTAGTATGTGAGTGTATGTAATATTGATATTTATGTGTGTATGTGTGGTTTATGTATTATGTATGGTCTATAGGTAAGTATGGTAAAGTATGTATGTTGTATCGTAATGTATGTATGTTTGTGTATGAGTGTATGTGTGTATGTTATGTATGTTTATATTAGGTATGGATGTATGTATGTATGTATGTATGATGTATGGTGTGTATGTTTTATGTATTATGTAAGTAATATGTATGTATGTATGTATGTATGTATGATGCTGTGATGTATGTTTATGTATGATGTATGGATGTATTTAATGTTTTTTGTTATGTGTGTATGTGTGATGATGTATGTATGATATATGTATGTATGTAAGATTTTATGTAATGTATGATTGTATGTGTTGTATGTATGTATGTTATAAAATGTATGTATGTATGTATGAATGTATGTTGTGTAAGTGTTTATGATAATGAATGTATGGTCAGTAATTAATATGTATGATATGTAAGTGTAGTATTTAATTAAGATGTGTAAGTATGATAAGTATGGTGTGTAATGTATTGTGTGTATGTATGTAAGTACTGGTGATGTGAATTGAAGGTTAATTTATGTGTGTATTATTGATGAATGTATGTATGTTATGTATGTGATGTGTAGGATGTATGTATGTATGTATGTATGTATGTATGTATGTTAAGAGTGTATATATGTGTGTATGTATGGTATGTAAAATGATATGTAGTGTATGTTGGTGTATGTATGTATTGTGTATGTAGTGTTTGTGTATGTATGTTATGATGGGTGTATGTTAATGAGATGTATGTATGTAGAGGTGTATGTTATGGTGTATGTATGTATGGTGTATGTTGAAATGTATGTATGTATGTGGTGTATTATGTGTTTATTGATGTAAGTATGTAAGTTTATATGTGTGTATGAATGAATGTATGTATATTATTGAATGTATTGAGTATGTCTGATAAGAAAAAAGTATGAGTTGATATTGTAATTTGATAAAGTGTCTGTATTAAATAAACTATGGTTAATAGGACTTACGAATGTAATGTAATGGTAATTATTTAAGTATGTCTGAGTGTAAGTGTGTTACGTATGTTAGAATGAAAGTATGGTAAACCTGTAAGTTGTCAGTGTGACATTTACATGTATAATGAAAGAATGACATGTCAGAGAGTAAAGTGTGTAATGTCTGTCTGTTATGTATACCCACTGTATGTATGAAAGTACTGTATTATATTATGAGTGTATGTAGAAAGTAAGATCTGTAGATATATGTAGTGATGTATATGTATGATATAGTAATTGTCATGGTGTGTGTATAGTAGAATGATAAGTTAAGATGTTTAATGTGATATCGAATGTCTTGTATGTAAAGTGAATGTTATGTATTGTGTATGTTTATGTATGATGAATGGTCTGTAATGTATGTAAGTCTGGTGTTGTATTGTATAGTGTGTATGTATGTATGTTGTGTGTATGTTATGTATGTATAATATATTATGTATTATGAATGTAATATGTGTATGTAGAGTATGTATGATGTATTATTGTATAAGAAGACTTAGTAGTGCTTACAGACTTGACATGACTCATTAGTTAATACTATTACATAACATTACGATGTCATGACATAAGACAGTATGATGACATACAAGTGACAGGACATACAGACACGGGCAACAAGGAGCATCACAGACAAACATAACATAAATATCAGGAGCACACAGATAGACTATATATACTTAGGGACATGTACATAAAGCAGCGATACAACGCAGCTGTTTAGTACATACAGTACAATAAGACATACATAAACATGAAATGCATATTACATACATGATATACGTATACATACAATCATTACAGATAGAACAGATCAAGCTTATGATACATAACATCACATACTAACATACATACGAGTATAGACCAGATAATAACAGTATAGAAAGAATTTACCATTACATGACATAATATTCATACATGACTAAAACGATAACACACAGACATTACATACATAACAATAACCATACAACGTTAGCATACATATATACACTATACTACATATAAGTGACAGATACATAAATCAACCTTCATTACATACAGTACTACTATACATACAGTACAATAACATACATCTATATGACAGTAGGAATAACATACAGACGATTACAATAACATACCAGACAATCATTCCACGGGGTAAGAACTTATACATACATACTTATAGTTACATACATAGTAACATACAGACTACTACAGTACTTACATACATACATACATACATACATTACAACATAGAATACATTATATACATACGATACTGAACAGACATACATACATTACATGATAATACATACATAATATATATCTACTACATACATACAGATTACTCATATAATGACAAGACTACGACAAACTACAATACCATACATATATACTATAACAATACATAAATAAACATGTACAAATCCAAGACATACGATGTACATACCTATACAACGAAAAATCCCCATACAACATACTGTACTTGTACATAACATACATACATGTCATACATTACATACCATATATACGACTTAACATTTATACATTAACGATAAACAAACATAATAATACAGACTATTATATACATACAGTACAGAGATACATATATACAGACCATTCATACATACCATCCATAGTGACATAAGATCTACATACAGACAATATATACATATATATCATTAGCATATCCATGACACTTATATACATACATATATCACCCAGAGATACAACAGATATACAGACATACATACATACAGAATATATACATGAAGATTGACAGTACATTACATACATACATACACCACAATTACATTACAGACAGTACAATGACATAAACATATATACATATATGATCATATAATACTACACATAACAATTACAGCACATGACATATACATTACATCACATACCCGTTAACATGACACTCATATCATACCATACATGTACGATTACACTAACATGTAGATACATAATAGATACCAACATACATACATACATAACCACACTACACCATACCTTACATACCTGATATACATACATGACATACATACATACAAGGTACCATTATATACATATATACAGAAGATTTACAAACGACACAATACCAAAACTAACTTACAGTTACATACCTTTACATAAGATGAACACTATAGAAACAAACACAACATACCATACACATACATACTTAACATATACGAATGACTATATACATATACAACATACCGGATACATAAGTAACATACCACAACAGACATACAGACGAGACTATGCACATACATAGCATGACAGTACATATATACATCATAATATACATACATAACTCATACATATCAGTACAGTACATACATACATACCATACCAGACTACAACATTACATTAGACATTGATCATACGATACACACATAAACATGATAACATATATACATTATAGTCATATAATCATACATAAAACATACAGACAACTCCACATACATACATAACAATACAGTAGCATTCCAAGTAACAGTACCTACAAATACTAGAGTTACATAATACCTGTTATACATACTACAG
This sequence comes from Timema cristinae, assembly GCA_039000515.1. Lineage (NCBI taxonomy): Eukaryota > Metazoa > Arthropoda > Insecta > Phasmatodea > Timematidae > Timema > Timema cristinae. Next base: position 26,276 of record JBCFYV010002861.1, on the reverse strand, counting down.
ACACTACATTACACACTCATACCTACATATATTACAATACTCCCGAATAGACTACCAGTAACCAATACGGACAAAGAAACAATACTCACACCAAATATTAAAACTAGAGCGGAGTCACCAACGAAATTTAAAACACCACCAACACCTACATACACAAACCAAGCCATCCAGTCGCCGTTCCTCACCCAAGGTCATAATGCCGGCCCATCGAATCATACGCCCCTCCTACTCGGCGTATATGAATGAGAAAGTTCGCAAAAGAAAAAGTGTTACATTGTAACCCGCCCTTAAACATCCCGGAGGACGCGACCACTAACCACCCTGTCCAGATGATAAACTATGACAAATCGCGCAAGTCTACAACAACACTTAACATGAGCCCCGATATCATAGCTTACGGATCCGTGATCTTACCATAATAACGTGAAACAACCAACGGTTTGGTTCGAAAATAGTATCGCGTGTAGCCGACTCCGACTAAAAACCCGAGTGAGTGATATCAGATCACTATAACGTCTACAAACTGAAGCCCCCTAACTAAGCTAAATAGAGAACTGAAAAAAGAAACAAATACAAAACGAGAAACATTATCAACGAACAGCATAATTACTTCGACAGAGGCAATGACATTATATTAATATTAATTATAAATATTAACTAGACTGAGAACTCGATCTTAGTAAATTTAGACAGTAATTTATAGATGTGTATTTTGTAGATTTAAAGAAGCACTACTTGTATAGTAAGTAAGTGTTTAAGTCTTATAATTCAGAAGCTTAATAATAAGGGTACATTTTTGCCCAACATGACCCAGAAGGTCCGAAGAGAGTCTCGTGCTAAAATAATTTAGAATATTAAATTTCATTTTGGTTGTTTAAATCGTTTTACTATTAAAACATCGTAGCAAATAAGTATGACTGAGCAACTCCATTCAATTTATTATCTCAATGTATTTTTTTTTTATTGTTAATCGGTACATTGGGCAAATGGATTAATAAATATGTATAAAATGCTATATTTTATATGAAATCAAATATATATCTAGTTCCCCCAATTTCTGTAAATAGCCAAAAACACCCCATCCCCATTATTGTTAAAGTATAAAAAAAAATTAAAAAATAGTAATAAAAAAAAAAGATGGAAAATATTTTAAAGTGGCGCCAACAACGGGGCCCTACTTTCATGATATGGAAAACAATGGTATCTAACTCCTTAAAAATGTTTCACAACATATACAAGAACTGTTAAGAAATTGTTGGTTAGTTCTAAGAAGTATGAAACCAGCGGGTTTTCATCCATAGAAGTAGAATTGGAGCTAAAGAGTCCAACACGAAAAATCTACAAAAGATAATATTTAATATGGAGTCAACCACGGAGAGAGTGCGAAGTATTGAGAGAGGTAACTGTGATTCATCAGTTGTTAGAGGGAACTTGGGGACGAGGTTAGGATCACACTGTGACATACCAACCACACGCTCTATCTCTCCACCTGACCTACGCCCATCACTTTAGTTTCCCCCCACTCCAGCATGACAAACCACCCGCTGTCCAAGTTCCCAACCACAATAGATGTTGCCCAGTCCCCGTTCCCGATATTCTAGTGTGGTGAACCCAACAGCTATTGTAGACATCTGGTAACTAGCCAGGAACAAATTAAAGGCTGGACAAGAGGAATTAATAGGCCGAGCTAGAGGGCCAACTTAGGGACACGCCGTGAGCAACGAAGGAGGACCTGAAAACTATATAGAGAGACATCTGTGACCAAACTCTTTCCAGAAAGCAGTTTTCTAATGAATTAGTCGTACTAGGGAGGACTTGGAAGTGAGTGATTCACTCATCAGAAGAGCGGGTTATCCTTTGAACTAGCCGAGGTCCAGCAAAAGGCTCCAAGACTATTATGCCTTAGGTGAGGATACATAAGGAACTGGAGACAAACCGGTAGGTGGTGGATGAGCGAAGTTAGAACTCATTTCCACGTTTTACTAGAGAGAGTTGTACGCTCGACTGAACATAGAAGGGCAAACGCAAGAGAGAGAAATCAATTAGGGACTAACCGAACTCGGCCATACATTCAAGCCATTTCCAGGCTGGATGAGAAAGTAAGGACCACGTTCGAGCCCAGGAAATACTCGAAAGCAAGATGAGTGACGTGACGCGTAGACGATAGCGAAGCTAGATGATGACAATTCTTAGCATTGTCGGCCGTAGAGGTCAGGGACGGGGAACAACACTGGCCCGTGACAAGTCTCATGTCAACCCCTTGCTTAACGTCTATTATGAAACGTATCGTCTTGGAGAACCGTCTTCCCGGTTCTATGCCGTCCGGAATCAACAAAAGTCCGGTAGCGCACATGTGCGGCCCTAAGAGTTGTTTGAGGACTCCCCACCTTTCCTGACAAAGAGAAAGTAAACTTTGCGGGCCACTCTCAAGATAGAGTGACGCCGTATCCTTGGTGGACGGTTAGTAAGGAGGTGAGTCAGAAGGGTGGATGGATTTTCGGTCGAAGTTCCAGTAATGTATTGGTCGAAACCGAGACACAGGGGACAACTGCGTGCTAAATTCATGCCGTGTCCCGATACAGCGCGCAAGGAAGGGACCCTAGAGGTTTTTTGGCGGACATCTACGCCAAGAGCCGCCACTTTGAGGTCACCAAACGACAGACACTGAAATTGCGTGCACATGGTGATACCACCAGTTTGCCTATCAGAGCAGAGGGAGTTGTTCATCGGAACCGCAGTATAAGTCTCTCAAGAGTTTAGAGCTGGCCTCCAGAGACTGGATTGCGCTGGACAAGAACGGAAACTGGACCGAGGGATGTCGTCCAGATTTTCCCCGCACTGAACCCAGTAGCGAGGATTAGGAGGAATTAGCAACCACTCAGTCCACAGGAAGGATTCGGCCGAGATGCCTATGGGCGTAGAGACCTTCGTGTTCCCTAGGTTTTTGACCGTGGAAGGTATATTAGGTTGGAATCCAAAGCTTCGCCCAAAGCGGTCCAGAAGAGGACCTAACGACGGGGGTGCCTAAACCCTGGACCTATTGAGTGGAGGTCACCACGGGATAAAGATCAAGATTGATCGTTAACCACCCGACTCATAGTGAGAGAGAGAAAATAAATTATAATGGTATCCACACAGCGAACAATCCTAACGCCCAACAACATCAACGATCCACACCATCATACGAATCAACGGCTAGAGGTAACCATGGTTACCGGGGACCTAACCCTATCACCCGCCACTCGGACCGAGCACCTCGGTCCTTTTGATGTGAACGTCAGTCGCGAATGAGGAAAATGGTCAACCTGTGGCTTTAAGCTGTCCAGATGGGGCGACAAGGTTGTAAAAGGTTCTTGGGTACAGGAATTGGATACTGAAGGAGCGGTTGGAACACATGAGATGGACCTTCGTGGAGGATCTACTATCAAGAGGTAATGACGAACAGTGACCAGCGGAGAGTCCCATTTTTCGTGGGGGGGGGGGGTGGGGGGTCTAAAGTTAGTTTTAGGAGAAGTGAAAGGACTCGGCAGTAAGGGCCTTTTAGATTCGGGGGTGGAGATCAGATGTATCTCATAGGATACGGTAGAGTCGATTATCACTGCGGGAAGGAACGTTCTTTTGTTTCTGTGTTCTTTGTTTCCTACCCATCAGATGAAGATTTTGGGGGGTACTAAAAGTGAAAATAATCGCCCCATGACGTATTGCAAGTTTTGTATCAGTTATGTTTGCTAGCTATAGTAGGGCAAAAATACTAAGGGGGGGGGGGGAGGCAAGGTGTTAGTATAAAGAGTTTGTTTGAAACCAAAAAATTTGGTGATCGACTATCGACCGAAACAGTGAATATTTTTATGGATTTTCTGAAACCTGCGTGTACAGATAAATCATGTCCAGGACCATGGAACCTAAAAGTTCTTTGCGGTAGATATTGGCGACCTGGTCAGTGAACCGGACGGCAATACAGTACGTTGTTTTGCACTAGAATAATCAACCCTGCCGTTCAAGAATCTTCGAAAGCCTGTGTAATGGCCGGACGCCCGCAAATGAGCTGGAGGGGTGGTGTAATCACCCTCCCACCAAGTCCTATTTTGAGAATCTTGTCACAGAATAGGTCATTTGAGTTCAGGAGCAGCAGCTCTAACCTATTGACTAAGTTTATGGAAATTGCAACAGGGGAATTATCAGAAAACGTCCTGGACTTAAATACTCTCTACCAGGCAGGATATACCGTCGTCACCCATTAGAGATGTTACTATTACAGAGTTACCCTTTGCCTAAAGCCTACGAGAGTGAAGGTTGGACAACAGATACAGAGCCTGTTAGACTACGGTATCATTATGCCGGTGTTTCCAGCCCTTATGGAATCCTTTATGGTATGTTTTTATAAAAAAGAATAAGTCCGTCAGATTGTGGTCTGGACGCCTGTAAGCTCAACTCCCTCATCCGGAAGGATTAGAGAATCCCCAACCTTAATGATCGCTGACATGCAGCAAGAATTTCAGGACGTCCAAACTCATGAATTCGGTCGACTTGACCCAGGGCTACTACCAGCTACAGCCTTAAACCCGAGGTGAAGACACTAACTACTGCTGTTTCCTGTATAATTCAAGACAGTACCAGTTTGAAGAATTTACCGATTTGTACTTTAATAACGCCGGTAGCGGAGTCACGAGGTGTATGGACCTAGTACTTGCCCTGGAGTGTCACGGAGTACGGCCCAGGTGCATAGAAATGTTTGATGAGACATTCTTGTTACGTTTCCGCCACATTTGAAGAGCATGTTAGAGAACAACTCTGGAGAGAACTTTTAAGCGACTGAAAGAATGCGGGATGACGCCTGTCGATTGGAGAAATCTCTATTTCGTAGGGACAATCGCCTTTTCCTTGACACATCTAACCTTGATGGGGTAAAATGGAGAACGAGAAACTAAAGGATTATGTAGACGAATTCAACCACCCCCACCTCCAAGAGACGGAGTTTAATGGCATTCCTGAGGGTGTATGTAGGGTGTTCTACCGGGGGATATATCTGTAAGCTAGCGGAGGTTGGGGTTCCCTCTCACAGACTTGTTTAAAGTAAAGAGATCACCTTGGTGAGGTGGACAGAAGTGTCGAGGAGTACGGCTTTTAAAGAAGTGAAAGGAACTAGATCCTCGGTCCGAACGCCTCAAGCAACCAATTTTTAGGGAAGACCTTTTTTTTCGTCACCACCGATGCCAGTGCCTACGCACTTGGAGTCACCATCGAGCCAGCTAAATGATCAAGGGACAGCATCATTACGGCCAGGAAGCAGTAGAGAGAACTGAATCCCGCGAAAGCAGATATAGCCGTGACAGAAAGAGAGTGCCTGTCGATTAGTCTGGCCCTGCAGACGTTTCAGGAGGCTTATTACGTGGGGCGAGAAAATTTGTCATCTTATCTTTCCGACTCGACCGGAGCTGACTTTATATATTTTATGAATACGTGCGGCTAAAAAGTGACAGGTTTGGCCAGTGGGTTGTTAACCATTCAAGAGTTGGTTTGAGAGAAGTTAGAATCCTTCCAGGAAAGATAACCATCAGGCAGATGGCTTAGAGTAGGTTCCTATTAACTCGCAAGGGCAGGCCCAGAGTAGGAACTGCCGAGGACTATTCGGACAGTTGTTCATGGTGCTATCCGGCCGCAGTGCTAGACGGGCACCTAAAACTTTGACGAACAGCTGTAGAGACATCGGCGCACTACAGCCGGAAAGACCCCGAAACCCTCAAGTTGAGTGCAGACAGCTGGAACTGAACCTCATACGGCAGGTGAGAATCAGCCAAAACCCATCAAGGCCACACAGAAATACGCCTGTAATAAACGCCTATGATAGCCAGTTGGAATCCTATACTAGAAAACCACGATCAGAACTACCCCTGGATTTTTCCGCTCCAGGTTTACCGGCCCACAACTCTTTGAGGGAAAGATTTGTAAATCACGCTCATTAAAAACTTTGGAATTTCGGGGCATTTAAAATGCTAACATCATCTCCGTAGTATGTTTTATTGGCCCGGTTTATACTCCGTTGTAACCGATTAATTCTGTATGGTGTCGAGTGTGCCAGAAAGACCAAAACCTGTAAAGTCACATATCAAGGCGAGTATCAAGCCATCCACCAAATGTGGAATCACTATCATCATAGTGGCCGTGGATATTTTTGGACCTCTCCACTCAGCTACAAGGCCCCCTAACATACATAATTTTCGATGGTTGATGTTTTTTTCTAAATTCACTATGCAAATGTTGTATGAAGAGGGCACACGGACGACGTGTCTGAACCGGTGCTGTCATGTTCAAAGCGCAGGTGTCCCCTTACAGATTATCCTCTCTGACCACGGGAACCCAGTTCACTGTAAGAAATGGTCACGGGATCGCTCGGTGCTTATGGGTGCAAGAGCCACTTTTTAGCTCCATCAGCATCCCGCGTCGAATTCTTGGCAGCGAAGTAAGAGGTGAGACTCGGAGATTCCTGATATCGCCTTGTCATCACACAAACCACAAAAGGCCTCCAATGTTACCAGCTTCTAAAGGAAAGTTGAAACTCACTAACCCACCCCCTCTACACTACTCACTCCATAGTGAAGTCCATTTCGAGAAAAAGAAAGAGACTTTCCTAATCAGCTCTTTTTCTGAACCAAGTGTTGTCAGAGAAGAAACCCGATTCTGCGAGCCCTGAAGGTCTTCTACCATTACTAAAAAAAAGAGCCACCGCGGATTTTCTCCAGAAATGGCCGCTAGTCGTCTCAAAACATCAGAAAAGGAAATAAAATACCCACCTTTTGTATTGGGCGAGTAAAGTTTTTGTTAAGAGACAGCCCGGTAACAGATTAATTTCTCAGGCAGAGGGAGACAAAGAAATGTATTTCCTCTATATTCTGGTCCACTATTAAATCACTAGGATAATCCAGACCACAATGCGTTCGAGCTAGCTGAGGTTGTAGGAAAATGTTAACAAAGGATTTTTTAACGCCACTGCTTCTGAAGAGATGGGATCGAGTGAAACGACATTTTTTCCCCGATATTTTTATGATTAATCGATGGGGAAAGTCATTGTATCATTTAGTGTATTAATGTTAACCAGGAACAGGGGTAACCCAAAGAACATGAAGAACACTTAAAACAAGAACCGAAGAGATAGGGAAGTACAGAAGACAATAAGAATAGGTTAAAACACAGATGAGAATAAGAAGAGACACATTTTATTTCAACTTTAAATTAAAAGAGTATTTTTTTTTACTCCGACAATTTTATATGTTTAATTTGGTATTATTATCTTCAGCTGAAGAGAAGAAACTATGGGGACACTCGCAAGGTGGGAGGAGTCAGCAAAACCCCTTTAAAAACCTTTAGGGAATCCAGCTTGGCCAAAATTAGAAGACGAGGCAGCAAGTATTGTAACAGTCAAAGATGTGAAGCCAAGTCACCGTTAATGTGAAGGCCGGTGAGACCATAGAAAATGTGCTTAGCAAGAAGTGTCATTCCAGGATCTCGAATAGACACCCTATCCTGAGGGAGGGACACTTCTTTTAAATGAGAATGATCCGCACTTTCTCTCTGGGTCTTGGAAAATATGTTCCAGACCTTCTCAGTGAAGAGCGCTTTTAAGGATCTAGTCTGATTATTTTTTTTTTTGTTATGTCTGCTCTGTAGCCCATTATAAGAATTAAAATATGATATTATTTTGCTGGTGAGTGTGTCATGAACCTGCTGATGGAAGGTTTCTAGCACAATAGTGAATGCTATGAAATGAGTTGCCTCCACCAAGTGGATTTTCTTCTCTCATCTTCAAAATCTGATTAGAAGGGAATTAGAAGCTAGGTAAATAGGCTAGTTAGCTCTGGGAGAATATACAAATTTTTTTTACGCTCACTCCAATTATTTTTTATCCCGCCAGATAAATAATTTGGTTTTTTTTTTTTGTGTGCTAGAGTCCAAGCCCAGGTAAATGTAACCCTGAGTTGTTTCTTAAGTGACTTGTGGAATATTTGTCTAACTAACTAGGAGCACGGGACCATATTTTAGGCTACACACAAGGTCCAGGTTCAGTACCCATGTGTTGTTGAGGCATTCGTACATGGACTCATTTGTTTGTAGAACAGACCATCAGTAATGTATCCGATTTGAGTTAGATTTAATTTCTTTACTTTGTTATATTATTATGCTATGTTAAGCTATTTCATGTTATAAATAGTCAATGTGAGTGTAAATGGTATACTATTATGCTTAGATGCCTATAGCGAAACGTAAACTATGATACACGGTGGCCTGACAAGTGTCGTTCAACTAGGTTGAGTTTTTTAAGTGAACCTTAATTAGTGAATTTTGTTTATGATAAAGTGCTTACTGGATTTACGTGCTCTTTTAAGAGGTAATAGACACGTATAAAACTACAAACAAGATGCAAGTCCCTGTGATAATTTGTTGACGTTCAAATGGGGAGAATGGCCACCATTATTTTTTCAGTTCAGAAAAAGAGACATTATAACTGGATGTAAATGTATCAGCCGGACTTTCTGTAGAGAAATTATCAGGGGACACATGTAGTACCAATCAAAACATGGATAGAAGTAAAGTCTTGCATCTGCTATAACTTAATAATTGAGTAGTGTGCCGGGACGAACCGTTCGGTAACCAGCCTCAAGCTAATATAGTGTGACGCGTTGTTATTGCTAACTAGTGAGGAATTTTGTATAACATCCTAGACAGTGAGACATATATTCCGTATTTGTGTATGAAGTTGAAATCTAGAGTATGAAAAACTATAGATCCATTTTTCTTATTAAGGGGATATGTAAGGCGGTTCCCCCCCCCGAAATTCGATATTCGAATAAAGGATATATAGGTGATGGATTTATCGATGATCCGAAAAGGGATTTAAAATATAATTAAGTCTAAAAAAGTTCCTTCATGATCATCAACGTTAGACGCACGACTATTCCAGTATGACCTTGAACAATGTTTGTACTCGCTCTCCGACAATTGTAAACTTCGTGAACATATAGTCCGTATCCATTAGTAAGGTAGAAAAAAAACTATAACCATTTTCTGTATAAGGATAGGTACGTTGTTCCCGACCGGAATCGTATTTTCATAATGGGATAATTGGTGATTGGATTAAGTCGATGATCTAGAGGGTTTAAAATATATATTTATCTAAAAAAAAGTTTCCTTCATATCAAAACCGTTATGACACACCTATTTCCAGTAGGACCTTGAACAAGATTGTAATGGTCGCTAACCTCGGCATTGAAAACATCGTGAACCTATAAGCCTTTTTTTTTTACCTTAAGTCAGAAAGGAGATGAAAAAAAAAAACTATAACTACCATTTTCTTAATGACGGGAATAGTACGAACGATGTGTCCGGCCGAATCGCATTTCATAATGGAAAATTGTGATTGGATGTATCGGCTGATTCGAGTAGGTTTAAAACACGATATAGTATGATAAGTGTATCATGAACCCTCCCACCTAGCAGGCGCCTGCAACATCGAAAACTTCTATAGTTTCAAAAAGTCCTTCATAAGAAAAACCTGATCTATAGCCCTTCACAGTCACCTTGGATATGAAATATGCCCTCCCAATAGCCTTGACGAGGACTTCGTGAGTGTGTTGTAAACCTCCCTTGTTTTTTTTTGTGGTTGTGTAACAAAGCAAAACGACTAAAATAGACCATCAGAAGTCTTTACACTCGATCAATATAATTTGTGCTTATCATTCTTTTTTATAGAAACATCAAGATGAGTTCTTTTTTGTATCGATCTTGAAAACTGGGTTTTAATTTCGGTAAGTTATAAAAAGTTGTATATATATAATTATAGGGGTAACTTATTATAAACATGATAAAAAGATTCTTTGGTTGTACAGAGGTATGGGCACTTTACAACTTTCCAAGAAGACTCATATTAGAACACCAGGTCGCCTGCAGGAACTTATTCAAACGCGGGGGTCATCCATCAGATCTGTGTGGGAGCCATTTCCATCAGGATGGGAAGGGATTTGGCACGGCGGTAATTTCCGGCTTTAAATTTGAGCATGATTGGAGTATAGTTTTTTTTTTTGCCCTCTGTGATTGTAATAAATTATGTTTTATATTTAATTTAAGATTTTTGGGACACTGCAGCCACTGTCCGGCCGCCAGCCCAAAAGATGGGAGAAGCGAACGGTGTCGGCCTCTCTGGCCGACCTGACGATCGCCCCAGAGGATACCGGGATGGGTGTTGTCAGGCGCCGCTAATGGACACGAGGCAAGCCATCCCTCTAATAGCCGAAGTTTTTGACCTAACGGTTGAGCTACTAGATCGAACATTCTTAAGGTGAGTATCGACTGAAACTTGTAAATAGGAAGCTTATTTGACTTCCTCGCTAACAGCTGTTCAGTTTTAAACCCAATATATTGCTAGAGAGAGGAGAGAGACAGAAACCAGTCCCTTTTCTCCTTCTTAGCGACGGGAGAAACGTGAGCGTGTATTTATGTCGTTATAACAACACTGACGTTAAATAAAATAGCAAACTGCTGAAAAGTGTGGGGTTAAAAAACCTTTGTTACCGCGTAAGTTTGGAACCAATTAAATTAGAAGAAAGTCTGTTGAGCCCAGAGTCCCGCGTTCGCTACCCGGACATGAGATGATAAATGTTGGTTTGATAAATTAAACCACTATTAACAAAACAAAATCCAACAAAGTTAAATCAATAAAATAATTTAAATTTCATTAAACACTCACAAAAAAAAATTTTCCGCGTCTCTCATGTAATGCCCTGTGTTCCGTACTAGTGTCTGTATTATGTATTAGGCAATTGGTATATGAAGATCTACATGACTTGGCGTATTAATCTAGGAAGTTCTTCTAGCTGTTCAGATATGTCCTATTCCTTAGAAAAATCATTCATGTATCAAATACACAACAAGATGAGATTAATTAAAACAAAACCTAGATCTGTAAGTTGTTACAATTTAACTTCAGGGATTTCCTTGAAACACAATGTGCTAGCTACTCATATTCAATACACACACACAAAGAATAGATTAACACACACCACACAATAAACGTTTTAAAACGCACTGTGTGTAGCATCCAACTCCTTGTAAGTTTATCATTCGCGTGGAAGGAGGGTCTCAATCCAAAACGTTTAAACCACTATTAACAAATCGCAAATTCCAACAAAGTTAATACAATGAAAATAATTATAATTACATTAAGACACTCACAAAAAATCCTCTCCATCATTATGCCCCTGTGTTCAGCAACTAGTTTCCTGTAAGTAATAGTTGCAAGTGACACATGTAAGATCACATGACTTGGCGTATTAATATAGAAGTTCCTCTAGCGTTGTCAGATATGTTATATACAAATACACACATGATGATATTAATTAAAACGGTTTACGTAAAAAAAAAACCTAATCTATGTGTTAACTACTTAACTAGGACAGCATCAATACAACACACTAATTAACGTTTAAAAAGAAAAGAGAACTGTGTGTTACTTCCAACCCTTTGTAAGTTATCAGAACCCCAAGTTCTCCTCAACAACGGCAGTGCTGGTGGACTAGCTGTGGCGATGTACATAGGAATTATACTACACTATTTGCCTGCCGAGTATCAACCAAATGGTACAATCATATAAAACATATATATGTAAATAGTGTAGGTAACATATGCTTGCTATTTATTCCTGATGCCATGCTAACTCAGGACAATTGTAACTTGTTTTAACCCCAACATATAACATATAATAAAAAAATTGTGACTATCACTACACTATAGGGGTAGAATAATGAAAGTAAGTTTACCCCACAGTTGGTGAAGAGAAAACGTTCAACACTTCGTTGAATACCTGTCAAGGGTGTCCCAGAATATAATCTCCAAACTATATTTTGTTTACATAACTAAATTATCCACCTAAAAACCTCAACCAGAACTATAGGAAGTAGTACATACAGTTTGCATGCGAGCGAGAATGGAAAAAACCCCAGCGGGTGCTGAGGATCTATAAAATACTCAACACATTTTTTAGCACGTAAAGCGGCTATTGAGATTTGATTGGAAGAATGTAATATAGTAGAGTTTACAATAGTTATTTTGCAAGACTTTCTTTAACAACTTCAATACAGCCAGTCACCATATTCTTAAAAATAAATAAATTATGATAAGTCTAGGGTGTATTATTACACCACAAATTTGCGATGTGGTGTCACGGGTACGATTCCTAGTTCGGTGTGTTTAACCTTTGTATTATTATTACAGCAAATCCACTTGGGACGTGTGTTATAGCTGAAATGGATGGGGAAAATGGCGCCCACCCACTCTTTAGCGAACAACCATCGCAGCCGCATACGCCTCAGCATGGTGTTCGAGGCCCGAGGGAGGTCCCCGCAACCCATCGCTGGCCCGTCATCGGCCACCCGAGTATTGGCCCGATTAATCAGGTATGAGGAGCGTTGCCTCAAGGCATCCCTCTCCGAAACTCGAAAGAGAGAATTAAGTCAATTGAGGCGTTTTTTATGTCGACGTGAATTGATCGATAACAATTAGGGGACGAAGGCCGGGGAGCGATCGTGTGACGCTAAAACCTGGCTCGAGAGCAAATCAGAGCTTTGCTTGGACGTCCTCCAGGACATGGAGTTATCGCCGAGGATCACGTAGGACTAACTATTGGTTAATGAACAACAGACTCCTCGACCAAGACCTTGGTTCGTTCCTTAGACAGCAAGCAGCTTGACGCGGCAGGCTGTAGCCTCATCTAATGTTAGAACGAAGTGAGTATACAAGAAGCAATGCTTCGTTCCTCACTTCATCCCCTCCTGAATATCAGTTTACACACACTTTAAAGAGCCGCGCGGGAGGGGAAATCATAAATGTGATAAACTGCGCTCACCGCTACCACAATAGCCTAATAATAAAAGGAATAAGTCCTATTCAGAAAAAGGCGACAAACACTTTGCCTTCGCCCTCGTGTTGGTTTGTCCGCCAAGGCTATATGTGACGTTTAAAAAGATAACCGGAATGCATGGACGTGAACACCGTTTAAACGATCAAAATTGGCCGTTTCTACGATTCAAAAACCTCAAAGCAAGGGAACTAGCTCGTGATGCCCGTGTGAATCTTTGAAAGGTGGTGACTCACCGAACTAAAACAATTCAAACATACCTCACCGAATACAAAATCAACACGTGTTCAGGGAAACGTCGGGGAAACAAGGGTCCTTATTTGAGGGATCTACTCCCTCCGAACATTCCTTTCTCTCTAAGGGGCAACCTTGATTTGTATATTTCACGACGACTAAGCAAAACCATTTTATGAAACTGCATCCCGCGTGCCGCGTTTTAGTGCGGGTTACTTTTGCCGCAGGGCCGGGTGCCGTTTGATCATAAGAATGAGCAACAAATGCGAATTCCCGCGTGCAAAAAGATGCTGACGCTAAACCGTCTGCAGTGGTGGCCGATCTGTGGACCTGTAAAGATTGCGGGCTGTGGTTCTCAAACCACAGTGTTTTTATAACCATCAAACTTCCCGGTTTTTTCAAGAGTTCGCATGGTCTGTCTGGTGACGCGTCAAAAAGGTTTGGCGGAGGTACTGCGGACAATTTTTCAGTTATGGAAAAGCAGGATTTTCACATAGGTTTTAAGGAGACTATTTTGTTAGAGTTATGCGAGACTCCAATCGCCCTTTTGGGCATTTCAGTTTATAGAAGGCGGGCCCAGCCAAACCGTCAAACTGAAAAGAGCAATTTTCATGTGTTGTATTTTACGATTTGAAATGCAGACAAAAACGCCTCTTCAAGGGCGGTCAACACGTACTTGCAGAACCTAACTTTAGTGTCGTGCAAGGTATATGTTGCACAGGCTGTCTTCATAAAGATGCAAACTGACCATCATTGCACCGATTGCGGGGGCGATATGGACTCGCATATGCAAGGTGATGCAACAATGGCCCGGCTATTTTTTGCGGTATTATAGGAGAGCAAAATTAAACTTCAAAATGTAAAGACATCACCATACTAGCCCAAAAAATGCCAAGTCTATGATGGAAATTTTTATTTTAAAAATATAGGATGGAGGTGAAAAATGGACTCCAGAGCTCATATGAATCGGTGGGAAAATCATGTCCATGACGTTTACGGCCCGCTCCACTTTATTGACTTTCGCTGAACTTTCTCTCCCATGTCGTTTTCCAAGATGCCAAAAAAACGTCGGCTTGGAACCGATCTATGGGCCAAGGGACATTTCCCCCCCATTTTTCACCAAAAAGAAAACGCGGGGTATAGGGGTCCCTTGCCGCCAAAGGAGGACTACGGCTTCGGCGAGATGTCGGTCGAGAAAGGACTCTTAGAAGAAGTGGTATGAACCGTTGGTCAAAGAAAATATAACGTCTTTGATTTTAACCGTTGCGATCTGAGGAACAGTATTGCGTGAAAGACGTAAGATCCTGCGTAAGGTGCCTGCACTAAATTTTATGAACATGCTCGTGTGAAACGCAAAGGTTGAGGGATCCTATTCCAAAGCGTGTACTATCGCTGGTGCGGCCATGTTGTTTTAACCGCTCGAAGCCATCTAAAGGAGAATACCGTCGGTATTGTCCCCTAACGGTGGGCGACCGTGCGCGGTCCAAGCATCGACACGTCTCAGTACAATGGATCTTGTTGGGAGGGCCCATCAACGCGGTGTCTCTATCCTTCATGCGGGTACCGGCCGCGAGGAATACGTGTTAGGACGGACGTGTAGACGGGGGGGTTTGGGGGGTGTGTTTAAAAGCTGGAGATACCACCACCGTCTTCCAGGTTCTGGGGCTGTTATTGTAGGCACGGGTGTCCGCTCCTGTAATACCGGACAGGACCACCACCGTCAAAATCATCGCCACAGAACCATGGAGACGCGCATAATGAAACCCCCCGCGACCATAGGCATGCGGGAAAAGTTTAAGAACGCCGCGTCTACACTGACGAGCGAGAATGTGGGGAGGTGTACTTTTTAACGCGATGAAACGCACCAGACAAGGACTTGCGAACGATTTGTACTCCGGCACGAGTTGTGAACCGAAGGAGCCACTCAAGCCCCAGGGATGCATTCTTTGGCGGGCGAACAACTGGTAGCAAACTCCTTCGCACGAAGCTGACCATTCTTGGGGGAGAAGGATCATGTACTTTGGATTGTGTACGTTATATCCTACGTTTGCAAGTACAAAAAAAATACCAAAGTCGGCCACCCCAAAATTCACGTGGATCCAAAGTGTCCGCTTTAGATCGAGTAGAAGGCATAGCCAAAGTTTACAGTGACGCTCCCGCGGGATTTATTCCTGCCGTATTGCCTACACGGAATGCACGACAAGATGATGTTCATCTTTTGCTGTGAAAATGCGGGGAGGAGAATAAACCAAGACGAGTGTCCGGCACAACGAAAAAAAGCATCGTTGGATGACATGCGTCTGGTGATTGACTAGATCCGGAAAGCCGTTGATAAAGGCTACACCGTTTGGAAGCAGTGCACGAAGTGTGGGAGTACGAAAAGTATCAGTTTTACGACCGCAGACACGTTCTGGGAGGCCTGTTTCCGCTACACACGGATAACTTTTTTTTGAAAATTAAACAAGAAGCCAGCGTGATGGCCAGAGTGGTGCACCACACGAGAGGATAAGTTAGACATATACATATTCAAAATTATGAAGGAAAAGGTAAGGGGTAAAACTCGATTTCGTTCTGTGTGTAAAAACACCGGTCTCCGCATGGATAAACTCTTTTTAAATTGCGTTATGGGGGAAAGTTTGGGCAAGGACTCCTATTTAAACCTACACTAAGCCGTTTGTCAACGAGTTCTTAACGGACTTCCACTAGGTAAGTACCTGAACGGATCCGTACACACCGGGACAGCGTCATTAAGAGTTAATGATGAAAGTTATGATCCTCAATTTACAATGGTATGCGCGTGACGCGTTCGCCCTGACCCTAACTCAGTTGGCGTGGCGTGCTACACACAGCCATGGCTAGGTTGCACTTATACGGCAAGGTCCTTGAACAATTGGGGGACCAGCGTATTTTATCACAACACGGATAGCGTGTCTGTAGGTACGAGTAACGCACCCGCGATCAGAGTCCACCGACCAGGATACTTTTTAGGTGACCTCCACTGACGAACTCAGGATTGACGGGCCGAAGCTACATCGACGTGCCGTTTGTATCTGGTGGTCCGCAAATAATTACGCTACCGATTATGTCGGTGGCTATCCCGCCAAAACAAAAACGGTGTGCAAGGTCGCGGGATCACCATAAACTACGGCAACCACTGAACGAACGTTATGTTTGACGAGATTCTGAAAGCGATGGTCACCGAACAGGCCGCGGAACGGTACATACAGATCCCGCACAAAAATTATAGAGAACAGGTCTTGCGACTAGTATGTACCAGGGTTAGCAAGAGTATAGGTTACCGGGCCGGTGGTACAACCAATACGCCGTATAATCGATGAATATTAAATGACGTTTTGCCTGTTTGGGTAATCAGAGTCCTTAGCAAAACGCGTCGTCGCCATTACACGATTAAAAAGGTGATTATTTAGACGTGGCTCAGAATAATCACCATTTACTTTCTTTTCAACTCTAACATTTCCACCGACATAAGCTCAATTTTTCCAAAGATTTAAGTTTTTTTTCAATATTTTTTTTCTGCATGAAAACAAGCAATATTTATTTTTAAAATTTTTTTTATGCCGCGGTTACATTTTTATATTTTTTTATGTGCCAGTGCAATCCCTATCCGTCTACCTGATTTATATTTTTGTATAATATTATAATATGATAAAATTTTTAACTTTTTTAATTAGTACCGAGGCCACTATATCCCTCATAATGTAAACAAAACCAGTTATGTTTATATAATTGTAAATATTCATGACCAAATAAATTATTGTAATAATTGTTATGTTTTGTGTTTTAAACTCTATACCCATACCTCTCTCCTATCCCTATAAATACAAGATTCAATATAGCTTATAAGCTCAGTCTCAAACATTATGGTCAAGTTGAAACATCACAATTCGGCCATCATCAGCGGCCCTTTCCGGCTGCGGGAAGTCACATTTTGTACAGCACTATATCCGCAACTGGGAACACAATTGTGACGTTAAATTTGATAAAATCCACCTGGTATTATCTCCTATGGCAAACCGGATTCGAACAAGACGGTTCAGTCATAGGATTCTGTAAGGGTTAGCCGAATGGATGAATTTTGTAACGACTCTCCGCAGCTGATAATGCCTGGACGACCTGATGCTGAATCCAACGAAGTGGTTCGTCGATATGTTTCACCAAGAATATGAATGCCACCGATCAAAATATTAGCGTCATGTACCTTAACACATAATATATACCACCAGGGCAGTGGTTTCAAATAGACATTTCTTAAAAAAAAAACGCACACTATTTCGTGTCTTTTAAAAAAATCCCCGAGATAGAGGTCAGATTCCAAACACTTTGCACGCCAGGTAAATAGTCCTGAAAACCCCCGTGTGTTACAAGAGGCCTAACACCGAATGCAACAATGTGACTTTCCCCACGGCTATATCTTGTTAGATTTATCAAACAAGGTACAATACTCCTAATGGTTCGAGAATATCGAACCCCTGAGCACCAAAGACGTGTGTTGCGTGTACCTATCTACCAGCAAAAGTTATAAAAACACCGGACATCTTCCCAGATACCAATCATTTCCCAACCATGAGTCCCAAAGTGTTGAAGCAGGCCCCGTCTAGCTTCGTGCGAGTGCAGTCCGCATGAAACCACCCCACCATCGCGTCGCCTGCTGACAACGCCTGACAAGAAACTGATTGAGCGCCGGTTGCGAGTGTGCCTACAACACTTAAGAAGGGGCGGTGCCGCTGAAAAAAATGCTGAAGAAGGACAAAGTTTACAGTGCACCACAAGCAGGTGTTCGCAAGCAGGTCAACGAGGAAGAAGGTGCTGAAGAAGAATAGACGACTACTCGTATTCAAAAGGAGGAGCTTTTCCTACCGTTCACTTTTTAGCCCCGTAAATCAGCGTTGTCCACGGCTCCTTGTTCAATCAAGAGATGATGGAACACGACGAAAACTGGAATGATATTGGTGTCCCCGGAAACATTACGACCGTTACGAACAACACTACCGTAACAAGAGGCGTCGGCCAAAAATCAAGTGGTCTCCCGAACTGGACAAGGAGAGGGATAAAAATCCTTCGCTTTTCAAAACTCGACACACAAGTCTAAATGGTACTCTATAACCAACAAGTGATGCAGCGCAATCTTGCACTTTAGTCAAAACAGCCCTCTCCTCACCGCCTGAAGAAATACCACCACCAGCACTAAGAGACTGTTACTTCCCGTAACGTAATACTTAACCGGCACAAGGCGCATAAAAAAAGCTGAAACTTATTCTTAAACATATTAAAGTCTCGGATGCGGTATCTCTTGTGACGATAAAGGGGAAGTAGTATTATACGTACGCTAACCTCTCCGCGATCCAATATTGTGGAGTTTAATCAATGCGATCTGTTCATAAGCCATAATAAACACAGCGACCCGTGACGGGGGTGGCGAGAGTTTCTCACGGCGCAGCAAAAAATAAACGTTCCGAATAGAATTAATAGTGAACTCCGAAACGTTTAGGCGCCCATATAGAGATCCGACGCCCGTGACCACAACCATTTACATAACCGGCGCAAGAAGAAGATAAAAGGTTAGGACGAAAACCGGTGGCTGCCGTTCCGAGCTTAAGGGGGGTTATGGACGACATCTACTACACCTCTTGCTCATCCTGCAGGGTTGCAGTGGCGGCGTCGCTCATCAGAAAGGCGTCAAAGAAAGATCCCACCAAAGTTAAGGAGAATGGCTTCGTGCGCAGGACGCTTATACCACTGACACGACAGACCTGGAGCAAAAAATTTCACACGCAATCGGTACGTGGTGTAAAAACATGACGACTCCTGGCAAGGCCGATCTCAACGATATGCGAAGTCTCGCCAAATACAACCGACGGGGCGTGTACGTTGCTCACCGTCATCGTGACGTGTTTAACAAGAGGGCCTGGCGAGGACGCTTCCGTCCAAGAGGTGGAGTGTGGTGAGAGACGCCCTTCAGGAATTTACGAGCCAAAGTGGGCGTAAAAACCTATAAGTATTTTGTTACAGACGACAAGAGGACAGAGTTCTCGCACGTCTATCAGAAATTTCTCAAGCGAGATAGGGCGTGCATTACTACTCCCACTAAAATCCGGACGTGAAGGCGAGCGTCGTGGAACGATTCATCAACGAACTCTGAAAGGACGCATGGTGGCGCTTACCTTTTGGCCCTGAAAACAACACTAATCGAATGTGGACGTACCTCCAAGCTCTCGTCGACGCTTACAACGGCGCAAAACATGTCCAGTATCAAGAAGTCGCCCGCTCGACGTTTTCAGAAACAAATGAGCTATCAAGTCAGAGATAATCTGTACGGTAAGCGGCGTCCAAATCCCGATAGGCCCAGGGGCCGGAAACTCAAGTCGCGACACGGTGGCGTATTAGCAACCAAAATGCTGTTTGAAAGTGGGCTACGAGAGCAATTGGACGAAGAGTGACTTTCAAAAGCACAGTGTCTGATGCGACAAACCTGTCGTCTACAGACTGAATGACCGCGATCTTGACGGCGAAAGGTGGGAGGGAACCATCTACGAACCCCGAATTGCAACGCGTACGTCCTCCCTGAAGACTTTTAAGTGATACTAAACTACTTGTCATAGTGGTGAAAGAGCCAGAATATAAATTGTACGTGCAGTGGAAAGGTTACCCCGCCAAATTTAATTCCTGAGTTCCCGCCAGGTTACTCCGCGCGCTACCATGAGAGACTAGATTATACATCACTTGCCGAGCGACAGCTCTATAGGATTATTTCCCTAAAAATTCCCCACGAATTTCACCACGCAACATCCTTACCATGCTCACACTCACGGGCATGGAAGTCGCTCACAGCCAATTTCACTATCCCTGTACATTCACACACCGTACCCAGGGTCAAAATTTGGTATGGTTAAACATACTGGGTGGACGCTAATGGCGTATGAACAATTTCAAGATCACAATCCCTGCTGGAAACTACGCACATCCATGAATTGGATCAAGGCTCTAAATCGAATTAGAGGCATTTATAGGGGATTCCCGGAGTTGTATTCAAGTACATCCAAACCCCAACAAAAAAGTTGAAGTTAGTTTTCTCTTTTTCTTCTTCACCAAATATAACAGCTGGGACGCTGTCCAGTCAAACTAAGGTCTCACAGTCCCGTTATCGATCCTAAGAGTAATCCTAATCAAAGTACCTAAAGTCTGCCGTACGCCACCAACATACTACTGGCTTAGGCCTGCCCCTCGCAAATGTACATCACACGGATATCGTCCGAAGCCTTCACCCGTGGGTGACATTGTGGCACGCTGAGTTACGTATCGTCGGTATCAACAACGTAAACTAATTTCTAAAGAACGGCATACTATAAGACAGTTAGCTACGACCCGGTGCAACTATATGCCCGTGCATAGAAGGAGATTGAAAGCTGGAAATCAATATTAAGAACAGAAACCACGGTGAACCTGTACCATTACGAGTTTGGAAAAGTGTGCGTAAAAACTTCATTTTTCGACCTGCTCAACAGAACTGGTCCCTACCAAAGATAACTAACGTCGACCAGTCTGGAACAGGAATACTTCGATCTACCACGGTGTATCCCTATCGACGCGGAGCATGGGATAGGAAGTATTTTCAGTGTCATTTCAAAATCGTCGTAACGATGCTAGAGAAGCGGAGCTAAAAGCCCATAGGAAAAACAGGCGCTTCATACGGGTATTCAGACGTGCTCTCCGAACGTAGCCAATCAAGGCGTCCTTTCAAAGAGGCCCTACGGCAACGTTGTCTGCGAGGCTGGAACAAACCTGAAACGCAAAGGCAGAACAGAAGATCAACACCCTGATGACCGCTCAGAGCTATAAAGGGCCGTCGTAAGAAGCAACGACGTCCATTCTTATAGAGTCGTCACCTTCTACGGTAAAAAGGATCAAGAAAGAGAAGCGTAAAAGATAATTACAGGTTGAGATGGTCGTTTCTACAATCCCCACAGTTCCATCGAGGTGTGGCCAGCAGTAGAAACCTCGATCTCTTTTCCGTGCCACGCACGAACTAATACCATTCTTGAAAGCGACATGGCTCCAGTACAAACCCGTATCATTCCCACACACGATGATTCACACACATCGAATTTTTTACCGTTACCGGACAAGCGAGTTCTATATAGATCTTTCCCAGAACTAAGCTCTATCCTCAGCGGCCATCGTGAAACCCTACGTGGGCAGCTTACACAGAGTGGATCAGAATCGCCCCGTCAACAATTGGCTTCATTCTTCTATTCACACCAGGTGGACGTGTTTTTTAAACCAAAACTAGTATACTATCACCGCCCAGCGAACACGTATATGCCTATAGGCTACAAATCGACGAAGAACCCTCAATTACGATACAGGAAGCCACAAGACCCCTTTGGACTTGCGGTTGTGGTTCGCAGACACCCCCGAAACTTTTGAAGAGGTCTGAAACGCCAAACAACCAAGGGATTTGAGGTCCCGTCGCAGTCTTCACCACAAAAAGTACTAGACGGGTGGATCTTGTGGGGTATCTACAACACGGTGTGACGTGTTTAAAACCAAGAGAAAATACTTTTTGAACGCACCTGAACTCAGAGTCAGGTTGGTCGTTTCAGAGACAGTTTTAGGTCTTATGTCGGTGCCCAAACAAAACTCCCTCATACTTTAAGGTTCACGAATCGTTGAAGCCGGCCTTCTGTCTAGTGCGGCGTGTCATGAAGTACAACATCTATACTGTTGCACACGCCAAAGCGTTAAATAACGTCAGTCCCGCAAAGTATCTCCATTCACCCGTGTGGAAGTAAAAACACTCACTATTCATACGGCGTGCAAGGGAAATCGCTGGACAACGTATGTCACCGGCCAGTTACCCAAAACGGTGCATCGTGGGATTTTTGTGTCCGAACGTCAGCGGTTCCAACAGAGACGAAATCCACCAAGAACACGTTTCAAACTTTCAAAACCTACGACATGAACCAATTCTCCGCTGTCTTGGACGGGAACAAGTACCAAGGCGAAACCGTTACAGCCCGATTTTTCCAAACGTACACTATGTCATGTCTATCCCACACGCTTTTTCTTCTGAACGGGTATCCATTTCATGAACGAGGGTAGACGACATCACACAGAAGCTTCCCCAAGGAATAATCATCTCAATGATTTCGATCCACGCCTAAATCTGCCTCCGCCCACATGACAGATCGCATTGGAATTTTGACGAGGCACGGTTCTCTGAGCATCGAAGTGAGCTTCACCCGAGCTCTCTGTCGAAACCTTCCAGACTGTATCGTTTACGGGGAGTTTGCCACCATCATCACCGATCGACAAGGACAGATACGTCGTGACCGATAATATGGAAGGTTAAAATAATAACGGCTTCCCGCCCCTTACCGAAGCTCCTTCAGTTAGAACCATGGACGTCATTGAGGATTTCAAGAGCTTCATCGACGACGACAAACGAGTTTAATCGCAAGACTAGTGATTTTTAATCTGTAGGCGCACAGTACTATCAACATTGGGTTTAAAACCGAACCTCCGATAACGCATATCGAAGAATCTTTCGCCAAAGCGATGCCAGAAAAAGAAAGCCAAAAAAACCCCTAAAAAAAAATAAAAATAGTCAACAATCTGCACGGGTATCACCGGATAAGCGGTGATTTGGATTACAGCCTAACTCGAGATCCCTCATACTCCCGCGCCACAGCGCGTGCAGACACCGTCCTACGTCAAGGGGTCGGAGAAGAAGAAAAAGTTTCTGCCAAAATACACGTCTACACCCATCGAAAGATCTGTACGACAGAAGTTGTTCGTCACTGACAACACTTAAATGTCGCCGCACCAGTGTGCATGGCACATAGTTGTGATAATGGAATTTCTGCTTTGCCTCGTATCGTCTGGGACTTAGAGACTGTATGATTGGGAAGGATGGACAACGCACAACCATACGAAGTGCGCTGAAAACAAGTCCGTGGTTGCCGTTCTGTACGTCTGTGTTTTTCCCGTGCTGATCAACTACCTCAAGAATAGCGCGACTGCCGCTCAAGTCATCAACCACCGATCCACACACCAAACCTGGGACGCATTGGGTCACCATCTTTATCCGGAACAAGAACGGCTCGGGGAAATACTTTGAAGTTATGGTTTTCCACTCGCGTATAAAGTCGCATATGGGCAATTATAACTCAAAAACACATTTCGTCACCGGTCGCAGAAACACGGATACAACTTCAAACATCGCCTCAGACTTTTGTGCGGCCAATACTGTCCTCTTTACCTATCTATATCGCGCCCCAGAACATTCCACTTGAAAATTTTCCTCGCCCTTTTCTCGCCCACCGATCGTGCAGGGAAAACTGACGCTAAAGTGGTGAGATAATTACAATAAATTTTTCCAAAACGCTAGGGTTTCTGCCGCCCCGCGAAGGTCGTCCAATCCGCGTGCGCCTATAAAAAGGTGGGCGTCCCGGCAGTGCGCTGGTCATAAACCACGCGAAACAATCATGGAAGGTCAAGAGGTTGCGCAAAGCCAGCGAAACCACTCGCCGCCACCGTATATTCAACACATTGATTCCCTGCTTGGACCCGGAGTCGACGCCAAGCTAGTCATCGCGGCAGAAGCGTCAAGAACGGACTTTACGCCCTATTGTCCAACTAGAAAAATGCGGGCGGGAACCGCGCCGATGTTTAAACCGAAACAGAATGCAAGAACTAGAGCACACTACAAGTCGGACCAGATCAAAGTTTTCAACAACACGCAACCACCTCAAAGATTTCTCTGAATAATCACAGAAAGTCTCTCTGAGACGGCAATGTCTGTGACCGTATGGGTCGTCATCAGCGAGAAACAAACACCGGACTCAACGGGTCACCTATCTAGCACCTAGCTGGGCCGTCTTTGTGACGGGTGGGACCACATCGACTCGTCCGTCGACCGAAAGGGACATGTGGTCGCACCCGTCGCACGGCTATTGCAACAATCTGATCGACCACACTCGTCGTAGATGTGTGCGACGAATCGGCGTGATGTCGTCGACACTAGAACAACCAACGGTGGAAACGCAAACATCAGAAACCTGGAACTCCTCAGTGCATTACCTATCTATAGGCGCGCCAAGGGTCAGGTCGGTTTGGACTATTACATTCTGGATTGTGAACTGGAAAAAACTAAAACAATTTTAGCTCAACGCAACTAAGAGACCACTTTAGTAAAAACGTATAAACGAAATATAAAGCCGTCATTCTGGTAAAAATGGTCAACATAAATAAAATAATATTATTAAACGATAATCCGTGTTTAATTAGAACGCTACCTACCCGAGGGGAGACATATATAGGATTAAAGAGGGTTACCGCCCCAGCGGGAATATAAAATGGTTACAAACTTGTATACAAGGTCAAATCAACGTATATCCCATAAGGCGTCTGGAGGTCCATAGACCGGTTTTTAGTTACGTCGATAAAAATATAATTTTTTTTTTTGGGTAATTTCTCCAGTGTTATATTTCAGTCCCCGCGTGCGCCGATCGATCAATCGATCACCAAATTGAACCAATCATAGGGTGGGGAAAGGAACATTTGAAATTCATAGACAGAGATTATTCGTGTTGCAGTTAGGAGGTGGCGGAGTGCTTCCTGATAATAATCATAATAACCTTGTTATTAAAAACCTCTCGATCAATCGATATATATCCCATGCACCAAATTATCCATGCTTATTGAAAATCGATTCGTGGGTGAACACGTAACTATCTCCTTCTACAGAAAATGGTCTATGAGTTTTTTTATTCGATACCTTACTAAGGAAAAAACCGGACTATATGATACACTATGATTTACAATGCCGGGAGCGAGTACAAACTTTTTCAAGTCATACTGGAATAGGTGGTCACAACGTTTTGTGATATGAAGTAGAACATTTTTTTTTTTAAATAAATAAATATTTTAAACCCCATACGATCATTTGATAAAATCCATCAGCCCACATTATCCATTATTGAAAAATCGGGATTCGGGTGAACTACGTACTATCCCATCATACAGAAGAAGGATCTATCGTTTGTTTTTCAAACCTTACTAAGGAAAAACGGACTAGTATATCACAGAGTTCTACAATGCGGGGAGCGATTACAAAACTTTTCAACCGGTCATACAGGAATATAATGTGTCAAACGGTTATTGATATGATGGAACTTTTTTTTAGCTAAATATAAGATTATAAAAACCCTCTCGAACATCGATATCCATCACGAATTATCCGATTATAGTGAAAGCGCGATTCGGCGGGGTCGGGGGAACACGTACTATCCTGTCATACAGAAAATGTCTATAGTTTTTTTCATACACAGATATCACCCTTCATACAACTAATACGGCGACTATATGTATCACGAGATGTTATGGAATGTCTTTAAAATTCCTCAACCTGTTAGCAAATAGGACAACAACGCGTCACAAGATATAGCCTAAGGGCGTACCGAACGGGTCCCGGACACTACTACAATTAAGTCTTAGTGAATTAAAATTAGTTTCTTATGTTACTAGTTTTAGTATATATAGAATAGTATCCCTTAGCAATAACTAATTTTCTATTC
Organism: Timema cristinae; assembly: GCA_039000515.1. Lineage (NCBI taxonomy): Eukaryota > Metazoa > Arthropoda > Insecta > Phasmatodea > Timematidae > Timema > Timema cristinae. The sequence goes on along the minus strand of JBCFYV010002861.1, from coordinate 542 downwards.
GAATAATTGCTACTAAGGGTCTAAGAGGGCACTGTAAGAATTTTAATCCTGTAAATTATATTATATTCTTTTATTTTATGCTTAATTGTATTTCTTTAGGTGTATACTTATTTGGTTTTTAAACCACTTATAATTTAAGGTCATAGTTAAATGCCTTGTTTCTGTTGAAGGAACACCCGTAATTGGCCGAACTTATGCTAGAGAAAAGAAGAAGCGAGGTTTTGTTTGGTTTTGGGAGCTTTTTTTTGTGGGATATTGTTGTATAAAATGATTATGAAAGAGGAAGAAAAAACGAAAACCCACCAGTGATACTAGTGAAAGCGAAAGTAAAAAGACAATATTTCTTGTAAAGAGAAAGATTTAGTAAGGTATCACAAGAATAAGACGTTACTAAAACCATAGGGTTGGTAGCATAAATAGATATCGCGCCGACTACGACTTAAAACACGTGAGTGATTTTTCTGATATATATACTGTCTACAAACGAAGCCACCAACAAGGACTTAAATTAAACGTAAAATCAAAATTTTTCAAACAGTAAC
>JBCFYV010002860.1:0-31068 GCA_039000515.1 Timema cristinae | reverse complement strand
GGGAATAGGTTGACTAAGGTGTCATATTGGGTGCTTCATGGTTTAAGTCAATATGTAATTAGTGCGCTAAATTTTGTTTAAAAATAACGCAGCCGTCCCAAGTCCTAGGTCCTGGTACAGATTGCCAAACCCTTCCTTTCGTCAGGTCTGACAAGACTTGTGAAGCGATAGACATGTAAATTACAAAGTAGAGGAATGAGGCTACATAGCTGAGCCATGAAGGTCGTTAGATGACACGTTCGCATTGAAGAACAGAAATGTTAAATTTAAACTCTGTGCTCCTTACAGACCGTCCACGATCCCGTTATATATCACTGAACATTGTGAGCTCATCGAAGCCAGTCATAATTACAAACGAAGAAATGTTCCGCTAACTGTTTGACACAGGATTTTAAACCTAGACGCTTGAAAAAAAAACTAAACATCAGCGGCCAAAGCTATTATTTATGCTTACTCCATCATTGACACCTGGATACGCTTGTAACATTACATGGTATAATGTTACAACTGGACAACAAAGCATACTACCGCTCCAATAAATTCAACTCAATTAGGATCCCTACAATAGTATTTTTCTCTGTTGTAGTTCTTGTAGGCTAAGAAGACATAATAGAAACCATGCTGGACAATATATTTATTACTCAATCTAATTCTAAGTATTAATTTGTTCGTGTACTTACAATACTAATCTGCTCACAATAGAATCCTGCAAAGCTGGCCGGCACCTGGACTCCTAGATTGGCGAGTGGGTCAAGGGAGATCCAGTGGGTCAACAAAGCGACCCGGCACTCCGACTGTACTAGCGTGAAATGAACCAAGAACTATCAACATCAACTAGAAGACAATTATGTATCCGACCCCCGACGGAGATAGAGGAACCTCCTTCAAAACATCGGGTGATTGGAGATATTCACGAATATTCCGATGGAGCAAGCGGATATCAACAATGGTGTACGTGACTGTTTGAAGGCATCGTTGACGTCATCATATGCGTGTTTGGTGAATTCCCACCCCTTCCATAACAACGAAATCCCTATATAATGGCCGTGCAAGCTTGCCATAATCGACTATCCTACGATCAACGATCGACGACAGACCATTGTCATGGACCTGGACAATGGCTGGAGAAAACTTGTAAAATGTATCAAAATCGTCGCTTAGACGAGTGGAGTTATGAACTCTAACGTCTGTATCAACTTTAAACTTTTGCATATAATTTTCAGTTTCAAAATCTAACGTATTAATATTTTGATCGTCAAACAATGTCTAAATATTCTATCTTAGATAGGTCGCCGCTCGGGCGCTGTAACTTTTGCTTATATTTTTATTCTCGTAAATATCTCAGTTATGTGCTGATTAGAAGTTTGACTTGTTAATATTATATTGTTTGGAATTGTAGAGTATTTTTTTATCGAAGTAACTTTTCATATTTAAAATTATCGTTTGAATTAACGTAATGTGATGTAGCTTTTTATTGGAATTTGAATTAGGATGACTTTAATCTTTTGTAACGTAAGTTCTGTTTGAACAGCTAATGTTTTGTTATTTGATGGAACGGTTAGTTCCATATTCTAAGTCAGATCTGATAGTCCCGTGGGAGTTTGGCTTATGTCTGGTAGTCAAACCTCACGTTGTGTAAACTCTGTTGTATAGTCGTCAAATTTAAATCTTTATATTTATATCGTTTTCTGTGAACTACGAAACCTTTGGAACATATCAAGGTGCCATTAGGCCCTTATATTTTTTGTATCGCATTAAAAAATATACGCTTTGTTATTGTCTCTTATAGACTGGACTATCAATATTATGATGGATTTCATGTTTCCTTTTGTTAATACACTTGCGCAACTTTAATGATATAAAGTTGTTGGCTTCGAGCATAATTTCCAACTGTACTCATAATGATATGAGACCATTTTTTGTTATCTGCGCTATTGTCATTTGATGTGAATAAACTGCTCATTTTGTTGAATCTTTATACTTTTTATAATTTCCATTTTTATGTATGTTAAGTTCATCCTCTCCCTTTTATCCCTTTTTATGGTCGGGGGGTACAGGATACAGAGAGGGTACAACACGCTGACTGGCCAAAAAATAATTAGCGTCAAGATTTGAACCCAAATTAGTGTTTCCTGTTAAAATCAAATAAACTACGCGTGAGTTTCTAATATAGTAATATTTATTACAGCGTCTTACTACCGCTCTGATTATGAAGCTTGAACGGTATATGTCTAGATGGAGAGTGAAAAAAAACCACTCCCAGGTCTAGGACAGCTCCTCTCTCTCTTTCTCTCTCTCTCTCTCTCTCTCTCTCAACAACAACACACACACACACACGGTGTTCCAGCATCCAGAAACAAAGCGTTGTGAGCTGATACACACATTTATCACCGCGGCTTACTACCTGTTCGGGTGAATGCGAGATGAAAATGGTGGACCTACAGTTTAACGTGGAATCCAGACCACGGTAGAGGCCAGGAATTCCTCACAATCAGGGACTTTTGACGCAAAAATATATGGTTTGATTTAAAAAAGTAATTACCCTTTTAAGCGGGTGCAATACAAATTACGCAAAAAGTTTTAAAAATGGGGGAAGTAAAGCCCACAATGTGTGAGGGAGGTGGAAAAACACCGCAGTTTACCTGCTGAGAGTCCTAGAAAGTCGTACGAGCATCGCTAATGTCGCGGGGGTTTTTGCTAAAAAAGTGTACCAGCGTGTACGTAGCGCGCGTTGGGCCCACCACATTTTTCACGTCGGTGGTGGGACCCCGGTTTGATAGATAAGGCATCTGCAAAGGGTCTTATGGACGATGTATGTTTCGCAAGCGAACTGATACAGACTTTCGTGCCCATTGAAAAGAGTTTTAAATAGATGTAAAAATCTTTTACATTCGGTCATTTCAATTTCTAATTGGGTATTTAGCATAAAGATGAGTTTTAACGCTCGGGAAATTTCTAAATAGTTGTTAAAATTTAATTTTATTTTTTTAAGGGGTTTTTTTTTTGTTTAAATACATCGGGGGCGTAAAATGGTATTCTCTTTTTTTTGTTAGTTGACGAGCCCGAGCCGGGGGTGTAACCCTGAGGGTCCCAACAGTTAGACCAATTGCGGATTTTCACAGAAAATGGATTTGCGTAGAGACGGCGATTGGTCTATGGGAAATTTAAGGTCTATGTATAATTTTTGAGACTTGTGGGTGTTTTTTCCCCTTTTAAATGGTAATTAATAAGTATTTTTAAATTTCGCCTATGGGATCCAAATGGGTTGGATAAAAGGTTTGGGGGGGAAAGCGTGCGACGTGCGTGCCTGAGGCAGACCCTGTGATCATGATCAGCAATCGTTATCGACGCCCCCTGGCCGGACCGGAAACCTGTGCAAAACCCCTGGCAGCCCTCGCATGGTCTTTATACGGCGTGGAAATGTGCACACTGATTTTTGCGTGATTTGGACGAAATCGCCTTCTGAATGTAGTCCCGTTACAAGTAACCCACTGTTTGAAAATGATATATGTGTGTAAGTCATTCACGAGCTAAGTTTACCTGGATGACAGCTCGAATTGTTACTAGAAGTAACCCCCTAATTATCATACGTCAACCGTGACTTCTATATCTGGGGGATTTAAAATGAAAACAGGGGTAAAATATTAGTGATATTTAAACCACGGAAATTTAGGATTTATTTTATATTATGAGGTCTGAACAAATTTTAATTTATAGTTTATTCCCCCCCCCCAAAAAATCTTAACACATTTTTCACAAAAAAGTCTTAGAAATAGCTTCAAAACGGGACTGACAAATTTTAAAACCCCTATGATTGAAAAAAACGGTAATAAGTTTTTTTATAATGATGAGACAGCCAATGATGAAAAATTTTTTTTTCATTTAAAATTTTTTCAAAATAGTTAAAAAATCATAAAATCATTTATTGATTAAAAAAATGACAAAAAAATTTTCTTTTCTAAGAAAATTTCGATGATGTTTTAAAAAAGTTTTGACGACAGCCATTTATATTAAAAAAATCAGTAACGTTCCAAAAAAAAAATAAGTACTTGAAATTTGAGAAACTTAAGTTTAAGTTTTTTAAATGAAATATATAACAGGTAACAAAAGATGTTTCATTTTAACAAAACTGTGATCTTTTACCGTGTTGGAACCCAAAACCAAAACATATGATTTTCAAACGCCATCCATGAAAAAAACCTATCGTAAAAGGAAATTACGCTTCTCTCTCTCTCTCTCTACACACACACACGCACACACACAAACCACCGTTATTTGTTGTCCTAGTTTGAAAGCTCATATCACCTCTACTACACGGAGATTGAAATATTTCGTTTGGTGAATAAGAGATGGATTTTTTACATTTTATTCAGCAAGAGTAGTTTAAATTTGTCCACTTTCTTTTTATGACGGTTTGGGGTGGTTGCGTCTATTTAGAGTAGCAGACAGCTCAAAGCTGTTTCAACATTAAAGGTTTGAGAGAGAGGCAAACCCCTTTATGTTGCAGTGCCAAGGGACCTGGTTCGGGCCCCCAACGGGGCGAAAAGAAAGTTACCCCTTCTTGGGACTAAATTTTTGCGGGTTTTGGTATAGGTTGTTTTTTAGCCCAATTTGTGAAAGGTCCCGAGATCGGTTTCCTGCATGGGTGAAATGTATTTTTAAACCCTTCATGGGTTTAAAATTAAATGCTGTGGTAGTTGCCCTGGGGTTTTAAACCCGGTGTCCAGAACGATCGCGCGCTTAAACGGGTTTAAAAACAAATTATAATTTGCCCCCCGGGCTGCAGGACCAGGGGGTTCGCCAATGACCACGTCGGTTATTTTGGAAAAGGGACTTCGTTGAACCTTGTAATTTCCATTTGGGAGAAACCCCGTTACGCTGAGCAGGCTTAAAAAGTAATAAAATTTGGGTTAATTTTTTTTTTGGGACGCAATGTACGTTAAACTCTGCAACTTTGAGGAGCCTCGCGAGAGTGCACGTTATTGTGATAAAGTCGCTCCCGCTAGCACATATAGCCATAATAACAAAGGAATTATTACGATTCAAATGGCGACAGTCTTTGCCTTGCCCGTACATTGGTTGTCGCCAAAGCTATATGTGATAATAAAAGAGAACAAGGCTGTATGAACGTGAACACCATTAAAAGATTAAACAGGGCCGTCAAATTCAAAAATATGAAGCAGAGGAACTACGCCGTGATGCCCGTGTGAATCTTTGAAAGGTGGTGGAATAACTGAACTGAAACCATTTCAAACATATCTCTCCAAATACAAAATCCCGTGTTCAGGAAATGTCTGGGAAGACAGGTCCTATACGAGGGGCCTACTCCCCGAACATTCCTTTAAATGCTACCTTGATTTGTATTTCACGACGATAAGCAAAACCATTTTGATGTCATAACATCCTTGAAAGCCGCATTTAAGTGCTCGTACTTTTGCCGCGAGTGCTGTGTGCCATTCAGTAGTAAGAATGCGCACAGGTGCGAGTCTGCGTGCAAAAAGTGCTACGCTAAAGCGGTCTGCAGTGGAGGTCAAACTGTGGTCTGTAAAGACTGTGGGCGTTGGTTCACAAACCTCATGTTTTTTATAACCATAAACGTCCTGGTTTTTGCAGAGGTCACGGTCCAAAAGGTTTGCGAGGTCTGTGGGCAATTTTTCAGTTTGGAAAAATCAAATTATTCACATAGGTGTTATGAGACTTTTTCTAGAGTATGCGAGACCATCGTCTTTTTGTTCATTTCTGTTATATGAAACAGGCCCCCCGTCAGAGCCGTCACTGGAAAACACCAATTTATGTTTGTATTCTATGATTTTGAATGCAGACAAGAAACTCTTCTTCAAGGTTCGGCCGGCACGTACTTGCACGAACCTAACCTATGTGTCGTGCAGTCGTGTTGTAAGGCCTGTGTTCATATAGATGCAAATGACCATCATTGCACAGAATGTGGGGGCTATAGGACTCGAAATTTAAGGGTGATACCACAATGGCCCAATTTTTTGAATTTATTGAACAAATTAAAGGTTCAAAATTTAAGGATATCACCCTCCTAGGCCATAACGCAAAATCCTATAATGGAAATTTTATTTTAAGATACATGATGGAGGTTAAAAAATGGACTCCAGAACTTATAATGAACGATGGGAAAATCATGTCCATGCATTACGGTCCACTCTACTTTATTGACTCGCTGAACTTCCTCCGATGTCGTTGTCCAAATTTCCCAAAACGTTTGGCTTGGACGAGTCTTTGGCCAAAGGACATTTCCCCCATTTTTTTCAACAAAAAAGAAAACGCGGGGCATAGGGGTCCCTTGCCGCCACAGGAGGACTACGGCATAGGCGAGATGTCAGTTGAGGGAAAGGAGCACTTTGAGAAGTGGTATGACGCGTTGGTCAAAGAAAATTATGTCTTTGATTTTAAACGCGAGTTGGAACTGTATTGTGTGAAAGATGTAGAGATCCTACGGAAGGCCTGCCTGAAGTTTAGAGACATGGTCATGGAGAAAGCAAAGGTGGATCCTTTCAGAGAGGCGTGTACAATAGCTGGAGCGGCCATGTTGGTTTACGCCGAAGTCATCTTAAGGAGAATACTATCGGTATTATCCCTAACGGTGGCTATTGGTGCGCAGACCAACAGTCGCACGTCGCTGTACAATGACTCTGCTGGGAGGCCCATCAACGCGGTGTCTCTATTCTTCATGCGGGTAACGGCCGTGAGGAATATGTGTTAGGGCGACGTGTAGACGGCGTTGTTAAAACTGGAAATACCACCACCGTCTTGTTATTGGCACGTGTGCCCTCTTCTGTTACCCTGAAAAGAACCACCCCTATCAAAAATAGTCCCCACGAGACCATGTAGACGCGTTATGAAGCGACCATGGCTTGTTGAAAAATTTAAGAATGCCGGCTACACGGTCGTAGAGATGTGGGAGTGCATGTTTAATGCGATGAAAACGCACAGACAAGGACTTGCAGCAATTTGTACTCCGGCACGAGGTGTATACCAAGTAACCTCTCAGTCCTAGGGGTGCATTCTTTGGCGGGCGTACAAACTGTATCAAGCTCTTCCACGAAGCAGACCTTTCTTGTGGGGAGAAGATCAAATACTTGGATGTGTGTTCATTGTATTCATACGTTTGCAAGTACAAAATTTCACTTGGAAACAAATTGTCCGTCTATAGATCAATTAAAAGGCATAGCAAAGTTTAAAGTGACGCCTCCGCGGGATTTATTCATGCCCGTATTGCCTACACGATGCACGACAAAAAAGATCGCTGGTTGACAGGCGTCTGGGTGATTGACGAGATCCGGAAAGGCGTTTGAGTAAAGGCTACACCGTTGAAGCAGTGCACGAAGTGTGGGAGTACAATCTGTCTGTTTACGACCATCAGACACGTTCTGGCGGATTGTTTCACTGGTACATTGATACTTTTTTTGAAAATTAAACAAGAAGCCAGTGGATGGCCAGAGTGGTGTACTCACAAGAGGAAAAGTTAGCTTATATTCAAAATTATGAGGAAAGGGAAGGGGTAAAACTCGATTTCGGTTCTGTTTGTAAAAACCCTGGTCTTCGCACTCTGGCTAAACGCTTTTTAAATTCACTATGGGGAAAGTTTTAGCAAAGACCCGATTTACCACACGTAAGCCGTTGTTAACGACTATCAGGGCATCCACAAGTACCTGACGGATCCATACATCACCGTCGACAGCGTCATTAATGTAAATGATGAGGTTATGTTCCTCAATTACAAGGATGCGCGTGACGCGTTGCGCCCTAACCCTAACACGAGTGTGGCGGTGGCGAGCTACACGACTGCTATGACTAGATTGCATTTATACAGCATCCTTGAACAATTGGGGGACCGCGTTTTATATCATGATACAGATAGCGTTCTATTCACCGTACGCCCGGCGATTGCAGTCCACCGACCGGAGACTTTTTAGGTGACCTCATTGATGAACTTCAGGATTACGGTCCGGGAAGCTACATTAGCGCCTTTGTATCTGGCGGTCCCAAGAATTACGCGTACCGAGTTTGTGTTGGTGGCGATTCTGACAAAACAAAAACTGTGTGCAAGGTTCGCTGGATCACCATAAACTATGGCAACCGGAACGATTTTAATTTTGATGTTTTGAAAGCGATGGTCACCGAACAGGCCGCGGAACGGTACATACAGATACCGCACAAAATTGTAAGAAAAGGTCTTGCGATTGTATGTACCGTTTCGCAGACTAAAGTCTACCGGCCCGTGTACACCAAACGTCGGAAAACCAATGATTTTAATAGGTTGCCGTTTGGATATCAGAGTCCTTGTAAACGCCCTCGCCACGAATAAAAGGTGATTATTTAGACGGGCCGAATAGTCATCTTTTTTTTCTTTCACACTAGACAGTTCCAATGACCTACCATTTTTCAAAGATTTGAGATTTTTTTTCATATTTTTTTCTGCATGAAAACAATCATATTTTTTATATTTATTTTATGCACCCAGGTTACTTTTTTATATTTTTTATTTGCCAGTACAATCCTCCGCCTACCTGATTTTTTTTCTAGTTTAATTAGTTATTTGTATATATTTTAATTCTAGTCAACTGTTTGTGTATATATATAAAATCTATTCAAACATAATAAACTGTTTGTATATATATATTTATTTTAAATCTAGTCAAATATATATAATAGACTGTTTGTGTATATATATATTTATATTTATTTTCTTTTAAATTGAAACCGTCTCTATGTATATATCATATTTAGTACCGAGGCCACTATTCCCCCTATATTGTAAATATTCACAGTATATTTTTCACGGTGTGTAACTAAATATTGTAAATATTCACAGTATACTTTTCACTGTGTTTAAATAAATATTGTAAATATTCACAGTATACTTTTCACTGTGTTTAAATAAATATTGTAAATATTCACAGTATACTTTTCACTCTGTTTAAATAAATATTGTAAATATTCACAATATACTTTTCACTGTGTGTAAAAAAAACAGTTATGTTTACGCTAATAAATATATATATTGTGAATTATTCACAGTATACTTTACACTGTGTGTATACTTTTTTCACGATTTAAATAAATATTATAAAACTGTTATGTTTGTGTCAAAAATGTACTGTTTTGGCGTAGATATTTACTAACGTATTTTTTTTTTCTAAATAATGGATAGTACTAAATTAAAATTAGGTTGTTTAAATCTTTGAAATCTTTTCTTCAAACACTTACGACATTTAATTTTCAGAATATGGATTCCGACTGATGTAATACTTGAATCTTGATCTCTATAGTGTTTTCCTTCAGAATGACTTGAAGGCTTGGCTCTGTCGAGTGCAAGTTTAAAACCTATTTTGTGGGATGGTTGGCGGCATGGCTTCACAACAGACCAAAGTATCCTTCCGCGCCAACCAGAACAGATGGGTCACGGAAAACGTAGATGGCGCTAGCTATCGGACAGGTCTTGCGGGAGAATCATAAGTTTGTAAATCAGTTTTCTTAAGAACGAGGGAAATTTTTATAGTAATATTTTCAACACTTCTAAGATAACGTATAATTGTTTATTAGGTGTTACATACATTGTCTTATTTTATGTCATGCAGCCGGCAGTTTTTTAATGAAAAATGTAAAATTATTGATATTTGATCACTATTAAAATTATGGAAGGGGGGGGGCGGTGAATATAAAAAGTATAACTCAATCAACATGAACAAATCATTTCAGAAAATAAAATTGCAAAACAATAACATTTCTTGAAGATAACCGTTTGTTCTCATATCTCTGAATTTTCACGTCAAATGAAAAGGGCTAATCGCCTTAAATATTAATTGTTAAAACTTTGAATATTAGAAAAGTGTTTAACCTCTGGTAAGATTTCGACATTGAATTTTCTGAGACTTTACCGGTTAATGATATAATGATATAATAATATTAATAATAATTTCGTAATTTTTTGATTGGCATGTTTGTTTTTTAAGGACTATATACTTAAAAATTTAAGAATACGTGACGACGTATAGGCTTAGATGTTGAAAAAAATACTATGTTGGCCCTTATGGCATAAGTGAATTGATATCGAGGGAAACCTAGTTCAAATAAATTGTTCCTTTTTGCTCGATAGTTTATACTTATTTAATACATTATTTACAATATTTAAGGATAAGTTTATTAGTACCTCTACATTAACTTGAATTCCTGGTTAAAAGGAGTATTAATATATCAGGTAATTTGAGTTGTTGACGCAATCTTTGTTTATTGCATACCCTTTGAGATTTTCTTAACTCTTTATTATGAGTTTCTATGTATTGAAACAATTTATAGTAACGTTTATAGTTAAAGATGAGAGAGATTAAATGAGGCTCTACTGTTTGTATATTTTGAAAAAAAAATTAAAAAATCTATGTTACCGAATATGGATCTGTAAGATGGCCTTAAATCAAACTAAAAATTACTTTAAGATGAATTCAATTTTCAAAAATATGTCGAAGAGCACTTTAAATAACTTCTAGAGGTATCTAACTTTCAGAAGAAAAAAATATCAAGCAAAAGCACTCTAAATAGCTTCTAAAGCCATCCAATTATCAAAAGATTTCTAGGGAAGACCACTCCAAGTAGTTCATAAAGCATTCAATTTTCAAATATTGTCAGTCAAAGACCACTTCAAATATCTTCAAATATCTTCTAAGCACTAAGGCATCTAAATTAAAAAAAAAATTGATTATAAATATCTTAAGAAGATCCCATATTTTTTAAAAAATTCCGGGCGATGACCACTTAATATAGCTTCTAGAGCAGTGGTTCCCAGCCTGGGGCATGGACCAATTCGGAAATAACATTCAAAATATAGAAATTGAAGATTTTTTTAATTTTATTCTCTTTTCCAAAGTAGTAAAACTAATTATTTGTTGCGGTATTAGCAAAACAGCCTACCAGTTGTTTAATGTGCATGCAAGTGTTTATTTTCAAACTCGCAAGCCTCAGACTAACCCTAATTCTCCTTTCTATCCTTCTAGGTTACCATACCGGCCACGAGCAACACCACCGAGCATTCAACTCTGACTCTCACAAAAACTAAACAGAGGTGTCAACTTGTCAGGGTGCTCTATCAAACGCCAAACCCAATATTCAAGAACTAATGAAAACCAAAAAGTGCCAAATATCTCGATAATCTTCAGTCATTTTTTTATACTACTATCCTGCCAGTGTTACATGGATTTATTTATAGAATAAAGAGCTAATATTTTTTATAAACATCCCAAAAAATAGGGGGGTTAGATGGGAGGAATTTGTTTATCTACTCAGGGGGGTGTAAGGTGAAAAAGGTGGGGAATCGCTGTTCTAGATGCATCCAATTTTGGAGAAAAATTTAGACAGAGAGCAAAATATCTTCTTTGAACCATTCAAAAATAAAAAATAAATGTGGAGGTAGACCCTTTCGGCACCATACAAACTGCTAGACAACAAACTGCTCGACAAGCTATAAAAATATTTGGAAGGCTGGGTGGGTCAAGTGGCCGACACGACTTGGACCAACTGCTAGACAAGCTCAAGTATAGGAGTACAAAGTGATAGACAACCAAGCGGTCGACACGAGAGAACAAATCTGTAAAAAGACCAACTGCTAGACACGCAGAAACGACATGGACCAAGTGATCGACACGAGCTGGACCATGTGATAGACAAGCTCCCATATAAGAAGACAAAGTGATAGACAGCCAAGCGGTCGACACGAGAGGACCAACTGCTCGACAAACATCGAGATGAATCCAATTAAGAGTGGCTCAAGTGACAGACAAGTTATTTCAAAACTAACAAAGTGATAAATATGGGCTTAGAGAGTTGGGTATAAGGATGGTCTGGATCCTCCTAGAAATTGCTGCCCTCCCGACACCCTAGATTTAACTAGCCCCAAAAGGGTGAGGTCCACTTATATATGTATAAACTTAAACTATCGTGTTTTTAATTTTAATAATTTACTTACACATTGCACTCTTCAAAACATATTTTCTAACACTAGTTTAGTTATAATTTCAAATAAATAATAGGTTTTGATACATACAATCTGGTATCTGAAAATAATGAACGTTTCTCTGAATGAAACGAATTATCGGATCTGAGGAAAGTAGACAAACGTTTTGTTATAAATGGTAAAATCATACTTTAAGAACTAACAAGATGAAATAAAATTTTATACAAAAGAGCAACTGCCAGAAACTAAGTTGGTAGCTTATGATCATGGTTCGATTCTGCCAGGTACCGTGAGGGTGATTTTTCTTAAAAAAGGTTTTCCACCCTGCCACCACGCAAATTCAGGTGCACTATATATGAATTTAATCTTGCTCATTCTCAACACATTAACGTAATTAGTAAATAAGCGTATAACCCAAAAGGTGGTAAGACACAGTGTTACAAAAAAATCTAATTGCACTAATGGATTAAAGAAGAAATGTTGTTATTATAAGATATGTACTCTCATTTGCATGTAGGGAGAATGTAAACCATTAATGAAATATCACCCTCCATACACCCAGCTGGATTTGAAGCCTGATATTCCCGTCATTGACAGTCCAGTCTATTTTGAGAATGACGCTTTAGACCATCAACCATCGAAGCTAAGAATATTTTCTTGATGTTGTGTTAACACCAGGTTTATTAATGGGTTAGAATAGGGAGCTAAGTTAAGATGAAATAATCCCGCATTAGTGTAAAAGTTAGATGTAAAAATCACAAGGGTGGTAACTATCAGCCCAATCCACTCAGTCGGAATGATTACGCTTATTCAACCTACTCTAAAACCTTATAAGACCGTATGACAAACAGCGTTATTTAGGAGGTCAGACAATACTTAGACCTAGCAAACAGCGTTATTTAGGAGGTCAGACAATACTTACACCTAGCATAGTGTTATTTAGGAGGTCAAACAATACTTAGACCTAGCAAATAGTGTTATTTAGGAGGTCAGACAATACTTAGACCTAGCAAACAGTGTTATTTAGGAGGTCAAACAATACTTAGACCTAGCAAACAGTGTTATTTAGGAGGTCAAACAATACTTACACCTAGCACAGTGTTATTTAGGAGGTCAAACAATACTTACACCTAGCATACAGTGTTATTTAAGAGGTTAAACAATACTTACACCTAGCATAAAGTGTTATTTAGGAGGTCAAACAATACTTACACCTAGCATAAAGTGTTATTTAGGAGGTCAAACTATACTTACACCTAGCAAACAGTGTTATTTAGGAGGTCAAACAATACTTTACACCTAGCATAAAGTGTTATTTAGGAGGTCAAACAATACTTTACACCTAGCATAAAGTGTTATTTAGGAGGTAAAACAATACTTACACCTAGCAAACAGTGTTATTTAGGAGGTAAAATACACTTACACCTAGCACAGTGTTATTTAAGAGGTTAAACAATACTTACACCTTGCATACAGTGTTATTTAGGAGGTTAAACCATACTTACACTACTTGACATATGTTTGAAGGGTTTGCTAAAGTAAGAATGTAGGTGAAAATAACATGAAATCAAGGACAAGCGTGTATTGAATTAACTGTTCTGTCACTTAGCCCACTCTTAACTGGATGATATCAAAGTTTGTCGAGCAGTTGGTCCTCTCGTGTCGATCGCTTGGTTGTCTATCACTTTGTACTCCTATACTTGAGCTTGTCTAGCAGTTGGTCAAAGTCATGTCGGCCACTTGACCCACCCAGCCTTCCAAATAATTGTTTTCATTTTGTCTACCGGTTGGTTGTCTATCACATGGTCCAGCTCGTGTCGATCACTTGGTCCGTGTCGTTTCTTCGTGTCTAGCAGTTTGTTGTCTACCACTTTGTCCTCTCGTGTCGACCACTTTGTTGTCTATCACTTTGCCTGCTCCCGACCCTTTCAAATACCATTTATGGAATCTAAATTTTTTTAAAAAGATCAAGGCCAGAAATATTTAAAGTAGTTTCTAGAGTTATCAATATTTCAAAAATATCCCGAAGGATTAATCCAAATGGCTTTTATACGCATCAAGATTCAAAAAAATTGAGAGAGGACTACTCTTAATAGCTGGCTGGAGGGTCATTGTACCATCTTGTTGGAGCCACATGTTGTGATTGAGTCAGGCTGGAGGGTCATTGTACCATCTTGTTGGAGCCACATGTTGTGATTGAGTCAGGCTGGAGGGTCATTGTACCATCTTGTAGGAGCCACATGTTGTTGGTTGGTATCCATTCCCTTACGTTGCAGTTCAGAAGTCACAAAGGTCGAACATCAATGGAGGTGCTTCAATCATGTTTCCTGGGTACCTTGTTTAACGTAATGAGGATATCGCCTGGCCACCACGTTCACCAGCATTAACACTTCTGGACTTGTTCTTGTGGAGGTTGAAGAATTCTACCAGACTCATTGCACAGAGTTGTGGACATCTTGGCTACAGTGTTTAAACAATCAAGCGTACGTAAGTACTCGCGTCACTAGTCATGTGCTTTAACACGCTTTAAGCGTAAGAAAAGGCGGTAGCCTTAACTTCACCATTCGTTTAGAGTCGAAAAAACACGCCACTATTGCTTTTGGCTAGTTTTATCAATGACGGTGAGGTTGGGGTTCGAATTCCAGAAAGGTGTACAGAGGATTGTTTCTTCTACTAGAATTAAGGTACATTTACCATAGAGTCAACCTTTCTGATCCTTACCATGTATTTATTAAATACAGCCACACCAGGAGTTCTTAGGCACCCAAAGCCTCTCGTTACTTTTGAAAGCGTAGAAATAGAAGCCTATTGTAATACACAAACCTATGGTTAGATCAATAAACTGTGTGTCACCAAACATCGTTTACATACAAGCGTGTGTCACCTAACATCGTGTACATAAGTGTGTATACCATGATCATCTATAAAGTGCACGATTCCCCTTAAGTTGCAAACAAACCATTAACATATTAAAAATAAATTTAATTACTTGAAAAGCATACAAACAAAATTATCAATATCGTATTACTTTTAGAAAATTAATGACTGGCAAAATTAAAATAATGACTTTACAAATGAAAAGAAACATCAAGCGAAAATAATGACTTAGCGGTTGAAGGCGAACGGTAGTTTCATATTTCCTCCGTTTGACATCACTCGCCATTTTGTTGTTTTAAACAAAAGTGGTCTCGAAAAAAGAGAAGATCGTTATTAAGGTTGGATTTGTGTTAGCTCCCGAGGCTTGGCTTGGAAACCTAATGAGTGACTAAAGTCCTGCGATTAATGAGTGCTCATTAAAGAGCAAATTAGGGTTGGGGTCAGCAGACAAATCACGCGGGGCGGGAAGGAAGGGAAAAGGAGAATACAAGGAGTAACTAACGAATTTAAACGTAATGAGTACAAATAATCCCGTTGGATGAAATTAGGGCTGTTTGTTTGTTTGTTTGTTTGTTTGAAAAAAGGGGTATGTACTCTAAGAGTGGATACAACTTAGTCATCTCATCTGAACAATTCTATAATCCGAACGTCCTTGACTATCATTTTTAAGATTATCAACACCGTGATGTAATAGATGTTACGTAGTCTACTAAAATATTATTATTAGTACCATCTCTTACTACCCGTTCGGGTTATACGCACTTTCACTAATGTGTAATGGTAGGGTGATTGCGAGATGAAATGGAGGTCTGGCATTCCCCACATTCACAAGTTGTGATTAATACACGTCTTGTCAGAGGTGAGGGAAGGGTTTGGCAATCAGATAAATGTGTGCCGGGGCCGAGGATTGAACCCCGGACCCCTGACACGTAAAGAATTATTGAAATATTACTGCACCGCGATGGGCGCCAATTATAATGTTTTGGACGTCTCTCTCCGCGTCGATCGATGAATTGTGGATCTGGTTCGTCGCGTTGGGCGTCGATTGAAGTTATACCGTTTAATTAGCTGATAATTGCCCCGTGGTCGAGCACTAATTAAAGCGGTCCGGTATTTTGATGTGGTGAGTTAATTGGTATTTATAGCCCCGTGATCGAGCGCCAATTAAAGAGTTATTGGTGATTGGAATATTGAATAATTAATACACACTTATTATGTTGACATGCTTTTATTTCTAAATCTCGGTTTATTTCTAGAGAAAATAGATCATGTCGTCTACGAAATATATACGCGGCCTATAGTACGATCGGGCACCATACAAACTGCTCGACAAGCTATAAAAAATATTTGGAAGGCTGGGTGGGTCAAGTGGCCGACACGACTTGGACCAACTGCTAGACAAGCTCAGGTGGGCAGACCCGAATTGCGCCAGTTATTAAGGGATTAAAAACGGTTTACTAATCCCGGACCCGAATTGCGCCAAGTCAGTTTAGGTAGTCGGTGAGGGAGGTGGGGGGGATGATACAAACAAAGACCATCGCAAACAAGCTCTCGCCCCTTCATGTCTTTCCTCCCTTAGTAAAGGAATGTAAAAACGCCCTAAGTGCCCCCAACAAGACTTGTAACAGTAGTATTGACATCCGTCTGTCCAAAACTTATTAATTATCTCGCCAACAGTGACTGTCCCGGTGTATTTTTAAATTTTTTTTTTCGGGTTTTGTGTGAACTGTGATAATATTAGCGAGAATTGTTGATATGGAAAGGATTTATAGTGAAAAGGGGAAAGTTCTGATTGTCTATTATAATTATACGTATCGACAGGTGAATCAATTAAAGTTGCCGAGGGAAGAGAGGTGGAGATGCACTAAAATCGAATGCAAGGATAAAATATTTACTCTTGATGGTGGAAACATTTTCTCGCGTACTGAAAACTAACACAACCACGAACCACTACTAGATCAAGAGTTGAACAGAAGATCCATTAGCAACGCAGTTAAGGTGGAGTGCTAGTGAGCGTTAGTTTAGGGCAGTATTTTTGCAGTTTTTATAGCACAAACATCTTTTGGCCAGAATAAATCAAATATTTCTTCTATGGAAACATAGAGTTTTGTTTTCTGCACATGCTAATTTCAACAGTTGTTGAATATCTGTCATGAACATGGCGGAATTTGGTGACAAACTTTTCTCTTTATTTAAAAAGTTTGTCACCAAATGCCGCCATGCTCATGACAGATATTCAACAACTGTTGAGATAAGCATGTGCAGAAAACAAAACTCTATGTTTCTATAGAAGAAATATTTGATTTATTTGGCCAAAAAATGTTTGTGCTATAAAAACTGCAAAATTAATGCAATTAGCTCGCACTCACAAGCACCCCGTCTTAAGAGGAAAGCTGATGAGATTGAAGTAAGGCCTTCAAAGTTAATCCACACAGAGGTACAGACACAGAAAAAGACTATAAAAACATTGACCCGCAAGGACATTAAATGTATCAGGAATAACATCACCTACACTAAACTAAAAACACTGCCAAAGTTGCCTAAATTTTCCGAAGAAATTCAATTTGCCATAGATTCAATTGAAATAAAAACTATTCAAGACGAAAACTTTTTGTTGAGAAACGAAAAAGAGAAGGGGATCGTGACATTTTCTTGTGACTCAAATTTTGAGTATTTGTGCCAGAATGAAATTGTGTTAATGGATGGAACCTTTGAATACGCACCGAAACATTCTCTTCAGCTTTTTACTGTACATGGGTATTTCGAAGTGTCATACATACCTCTAGTCTTTTGCCTACTTAAAAACAAGAAAAAGCAGAGCTACATTGACGCTATGAGAATCCTTAAGGACGGTTGTGAGAAGGGACAACTTCACCTTCAACCTTTATACATTGTGATTGATTTCGAGCAAGCGATTCACGAGTGCATCGTGTCGACTTTTCCACAAACCAGGATAGTAGGCTGTCGATTTCATTTAGCGCAAGCATGGTAAGCAAAACAATTTTATTTTACAACTTTAGATTAATAATGTTATATAGTTTGTGACTTGATTATTATATTTTTCACTCTTGAAGATTTTTTAGAACTGCGTTTTACTACCTGTTCGAGTTATAGGCCTCCTTATGTACTAATTACGCTAATAGGCTTTGGTATGAGATAGGTAGAATGCAGAGAAAGTGAATCCTAATTTGCATGTAGTGAGAGTGGAAAATCATTTAGGAAAAACCACCTCCAGTTCACTCAACCAGGATTCGATCCCCAACCTCCCAATCATCGGCTTGAATTTTTTTTATTCAAAGTGTATATCTCGAGAGTTTTTTCTAAATGATGAATAGAACTGTATAATCAATATTCAGAAAATAATTGAAATATGGGCAGTTTACTAATGAAGTGTGTGTCCTTCCAAAACTCCTTTGTATGACTTTTTTATATTATGTTTGTTATACTATTATTTAGCATACATATAGCTATTATTGAAAATGTTTTAAAAACGGAAATTTCACTTTGATATAATGTTGTTTGATTTATATTTTTTGACTTGTGTCCTTCTTACTGCCAGACATAGCATTAATATTTGTTTATGTTCAGAGTTGGCGCAATTCGGGTCCTGTCTTGGGAAGGGGGGTATTGGCGCAATTCGGGTCCGGTCTGGGGGGGCACTTTTAAGCTCTTGGCGCAATTCGGGTCCGAGCTAAGAGAATTGGCGCAATTCGGGCGAGCCCGCTCAGGTATAGGAGTACAAAGTGATAGACAACCAAGTGGTCGACACGAAAGGACCAACTGCTCGACAAGCTCAGGTATAGGAGTACAAAGTGATAGACAACCAAGCGGTCGACACGAGAGGACCAACTGCTCGACAAGCTCAGGTATAGGAGTACAAAGTGATAGACAACCAAGCGGTCGACACGAGAGGATCAACTGCTCGACAAGCTCAGGTATAGGAGTACAAAGTGATAGACAACCAAGCGATCGACACGAAAGGACCAACTGCTCGACAAGCTCAGGTATAGGAGTACAAAGTGATAGACAACCAAGCGGTCGACACGAGAGGACCAACTGCTCGACAAGCTCAGGTATAGGAGTACAAAGTGATAGACAACCAAGCGATCGACACGAAAGGACCAACTGCTCGACAAGCTCAGGTATAGGAGTACAAAGTGATAGACAACCAAGCGGTCGACACGAGAGGACCAACTGCTCGACAAGCTCAGGTATAGGAGTACAAAGTGATAGACAACCAAGTGGTCGACACGAAAGGACCAACTGCTCGACAAGCTCAGGTATAGGAGTACAAAGTGATAGACAACCAAGAGATCGACACGAAAGGACCAACTGCTCGACAAGCTCAGGTATAGGAGTACAAAGTGATAGACAACCAAGCGGTCGACACGAAAGGACCAACTGCTCGACAAGCTCAGGTATAGGAGTACAAAGTGATAGACAACCAAGCGGTCGACACGAGAGGACCAACTGCTCGACAAGCTCAGGTATAGGAGTACAAAGTGATAGACAACCAAGCGATCGACACGAAAGGACCAACTGCTCGACAAGCTCAGGTATAGGAGTACAAAGTGATAGACAACCAAGCGATCGACACGAAAGGACCAACTGCTCGACAAGCTCAGGTATAGGAGTACAAAGTGATAGACAACCAAGCGGTCGACACGAGAGGACCAACTGCTAGACAAGCTCAGGTATAGGAGTACAAAGTGATAGACAACCAAGCGGTCGACACGAGAGGACCAACTGCTAGACAAACTCAGGTATAGGAGTACAAATTGATAGACAACCAAGCGATCGACACGAGAGGACCAACTGCTAGACAAGCTTTGATATCATCCAGTTAAGAGCGGGCTAAGTGACAGAATAGTTAATTCAATACACGCTTGTCCTTGTTTACACTCAAATAATATTTTCCCCCAACCCGTCAGATTAACCTCACACTACTTGACATATTTTTGTGGGGTTTGCTAAAGTAAGAATGTAGGTGGAAGTAACGTGATATAATGATAACCTTATAAAAGAATATTACGAATTGAACAGTCTCAATTAATTCTGCAACGCTGGATGCAACATTAAAGGACAGTGAGCGCCGGTCTACACGTATGAACTATTTTATTTTTATATTAATAGATTAGAGGTGAGGAGGGTATAATTTAGAGAAAATATACTCGCTTTTTCATGAAGAAATAGTTGAAAATCATTAAGTAAAAATTTCTTAGCGACCTTTATTAAAACTTGAAATTTGACAACAGCTTTAAAATATTATGTAAAATTAGTAATCGGCAATAAGCGACAGTATAAAGGATTATTGTTTTTTAAACAGATAATTTTAAAATCTAGCCTGTATATTTAGTGCTGCAAATTCTAATTTTTTAGCACCGCGTTATATTAGGGTTACTAACAGTTCGAATTATACGAATATATATATATAAACTACGCTAGTGTGTTTAGGGATTAGTAAGGTTGAATTTAGAGGAACTGCACCCGTTTTTTTTGTGGAGTGAGAGTGGAAAACTATTTAGGAAAATTAACCTTCAGTCCACCGACTGGGATCGAGCCCCGATCTTCATTTATCAGCAGTCAAGTCAATTTTGCGAGTAGCGCGCTAGACCTTGCGGCCACCGAAGCAGAGGCTACTTAACTCACTGGCCGTTAAGGTTATTCACGATTTCTCTAACTATGCAACCAAGGATTTAGGGAATAGGGGCAAGTTTTTATTTATATTTAAGAAATTTCACCAAAATTCCTCTATATGAAGGGTAAAAAGTTAATTTAACAGAATGTTCAAATCTTTTTCTTGATAAGGTTCCTTGACTTGTTAAATTATATCATTCAATTAAATGATATATTTTCTTAAGGATTATATCATATCGCCTAGTTTAAGCTTATAAATATAGTTACCATAATACATAATGATTAAATAATTAGCTCCCGCTAATACCATATACTAGAAAAATAAACTTATAAAATGCAATCATGTAACCATGATCATGGCTTTCTTCCCTCATTCACTGCAGTGATACCTGCGTCGGTGGTCGTATGATCATAAGGCTTCGCTCGCGTATTACATTGAATTGCCGGTAGCAAAGAGACCTGGTTCAAATCCCGGTTAGGTATACTGACACGGGTGACCTGGTGGTCTAGGGGTAAGGTGTCGGACTTCTGTGCTGGCGGCCGGGGTTCAATCCTCAGTCCCGGCACAGATTTATCTAATTTCCAAACCCTTCCTCCACCTCTGACAAGACATCTTGTGAATGTGGGGAATGCCAGGCCTCCACCGTGGTTCGGATTCCACGTTAAACTGTAGGTCCTTCATTTCATCTCACAACCACCCTACCATTACACATTAGCGTAAGTGCGTATAACCCGAACGGTTATTAAGACGCGGTGCTAATAATAATAATAATAATAATAATATACTGACACATTAACAAGTTCACTACACCATTGCGATAGTGATGATACGAAAATATGGGTACATTTTGATATTAATTCAGTGTATTTACAGGTTTTTTTTTTACTAACAAGGGAGTAGGTTTATTTATTTTAACTACGTGATTTATTTATTTAGTTGTTTTTCCATCGTGTTTTTCTACCCACTCGGATTATAAGCAAATGAACTAATTACGCAATTGGATTAATGATGATAATTTATTTAGACAAAGTGAACCCACATATGCATGGAGGGAAAATGGAAAACCATTTAGGAAAAAAAATTATCAGTCCACCCATATACAACCGTTGGGGTTCAAACTACATCCCCTAATCATCGGAAAACACACTCTCACTTTTGATCTTCGTGATCACCGATGTTAATGAGCTTGATCAATATATGTTTCGCTCTCTCTAACCAAACCATTTTCTCTTTGCATTTCCCGACATATTTAGTCACTGATATTAATATATTAACACATGCTTAGTGTACTAAGGAATACAATATTTTATTTTACTATAAAAATACCTTAAATGAAGCAAAGTATATTTCCTTTCTTTTGAGCATCTTTTAGGTTTTTAAATTAAAAAATTATGTTTATAATCAGAATGATTTACCCAGTTTTTTACACCCTTTAAAATAAATTCACAATTTATCACATTAACAGCTTGCACTGAACAATGCGACCCGCACCGGCTAGGCGGTTAGTAACCTTCCAGGTAAAGGTTAATCAACGACTTACAAACCTCCTTCGGCTCTCCGAGTGGCAGCCCGGCGTACTTCAGAAGTTTTTTGCAAGAATATAAGGGAAGTACAAGGACTTATCTCCACTTAAATTTCAATAACAATACATTAAAATAGTTTTAAAGCGTTTATTCAGTTGATTAACCGATGGAAGCGTAAACTATTTTCGCTGTGCATATAGTCAGTGAAATTTTAAATTTCCTTCTATTTTCACTGTGTGAAGTTCAAACATGTTTATTAATTGCTATATAATTTTTATCAAGTTACTAGGAGTTTTTATTTAAATTTGGATGACTACAGCATTTCCAGCATAATGTTACCTTCAATTTGACATAAGAAATATTTTATATTCATTCATGGTAGTTGAGATAGTTTTGTAGGATTAACCTTTAGTTTAATGGCTGTAATGCAGGTTGTATGCTGCCCCGTCTTTTGTAAAGATCGTGTGCAAAGCAGGGAGGAACCTCAGTATCTCGCTATGGCGTGTAGAATGGCTTCACTTTATAAAAAGAGTAGAACATTTAATTTTTTTGTTTACAGCCGAGAGGGATCTTGAGAGAGAGTTATACCGCCACTACCCTCGCAGTCCCATTCAGGTCGTTGTCCTCTTGCCGATAGACTCACACGAGTATAAACAACATTTAGCTCGAGTCGTCATTATTCCCCGTCCGTCTTTGTGTGGAGGATAAAACTACATCTTGTTTAGTCTTTTAAGATTGACAAAATGGATATTTAACAATATTAATTAATATAGTAAGATAGTATCTCTGTTAACAACCATGAGTGGGTATTTTCTAAGAGGTCCTTTGTATGAAAATGTGACTGTACCCAACATTCTACAAGAGCCTTTAGTATCTTATAAGCTGAGATGCTATTATAAACAATAGCCTTGTAGCTGAACCAACTGGAATGCACCCGATTTATATTTTTTTTTAATTCATAGCATACAACAGTAACAACATAAAGTTTAAAAAAATAACATTAATCAATATTATTTATGTCTTGTGAACTGTACAAGTCAATAAGTGGAGCTTGTCTGGTACGGTTGGTTGAGGAGGTTGGAGGTCGATCACTGTCCTATTAAACTGAGGGTATTTCAACTCTCCCTTCAAACAAATGCGGGTACACTTACACCTCAAATACTTTGATTATTCCTACCCCATTAGCGTATTTAGATTATTGTATGAGCAGTAATAATTACATTTATTAAATATATATATGTACAAGCTATTGAAAAAGTCATAGTTACGAATTTTAATCACTAGATGGCGCAGAAACAAAGTGATTAAGAAACGAATACAGGGAAATAAATGTTTAGCATCTTATAATAATTTAAATAACGTTGTGCAAGATAACGTAAGTCGCGTGCTGCAGAGGAATAGGTGAATGTGTGGAATACCAGGCCTCCACCGTGGTTCGGATTCCACATTAAACTGTAGGTCCTTCATTTCATCTCACAATCACCCTACCATTACACATTAGCATAAGTGCGTACAACCCGAACGGATAGTAAGACGCGGTGCTAATAATATTTTTTACTAACGTTATATTAGCTCACATGTGTAAACAATAAAGCATAATATTCACCAGTCTGCGTTATTTGATATTTTATTCTGGCAAAATTGTCACGTGTCCATTGCCCTGTCTTTGAATATTTTATTAATTAATTATTTAATTAATTAAT
This sequence comes from Timema cristinae, assembly GCA_039000515.1. Lineage (NCBI taxonomy): Eukaryota > Metazoa > Arthropoda > Insecta > Phasmatodea > Timematidae > Timema > Timema cristinae. The sequence goes on along the minus strand of JBCFYV010002860.1, from coordinate 7,353 downwards.
TTAAAACATTCATAGCATGCAGTCACAACAACATAGAGGTTTTTTTACAAGCAGAAATATTATTATTATTTAGTTCTGGTGACCACTACAGGTAATTAAGTTTAGAGTGCAACATTAATTATATAATTGTGATAGCAAGAATAAACATATAATCACTCTTTTACCCAATAAAAACATCAGGAGAGAATATAATCTCTTCTACCATCTAGAAAGTGAGTAGGAGCCACCTCCAAAATAGTTCAGGACACGCCGAGAGGAACTAGAATACCTATTGACAATGTCTCCACAGTTTTACCTGGCATTCTTACTCTTCCCACACCATCAAGCACAATAACGTTCGGTACATTTCTGGCCTCTTCTGATAGCACAACGTTATAAACTGTTGTTTTTCTCAAGTTCGTTTAAGAACTTGACACGGTTGTATACCTCTTTATCGATCTGGTCTAATACAATGCACAATACCTCCTCGTCCCAACAGGCATCCTGGTGAGCAGTATTTGGAGGTGTTTGATGACAATGATGTTTGTGTCGAATAAGGTTGGAGAGATTTGCGTAGGACCCCTACAAATGCCGCATTTAAATGGCATAATGGCAACTGAAGATGCAGCGAAATAAATGGTGTAAATCAATATCCCTGTCCACTTTGCTCAAGCAGCAACGCCCTCTACTTACAAACTGAGTTATCTTAAACATGTTCCCTCTCTCACAGAGTAAACGTTTTTCAAAATGTCGAAAATATGTCAACAAGTAACGTTGTGAAATAGGCTACGGCAACATGAGCGCGCCTGGTTTTTAAGTCACTTTCAAACATCCTACTTTGTCCTCCAAGATATATCATACAGCGTAGTTTAGATTTAATTCTCTTACAATTAAAATAATTGGCATACTTTGGAAGGAAGATGTTACCGAAACTGTCCAGACCGATTATGTAGTCATTGGGCGTTTCGCCCATAATTTTAACGGTTGAATAAGTCTTTACAGTGTTACATCCTCGAGATGTACGGGTACTTCGGACTCTACCTGCTCCCCCAATGACGGTAGGCACGTGGGTTACTCTGGCTGTTGGTACTCAGGTGACTCTTGCGGCGGGTATGCTGGTGAATTAAGGGGTGGGGGCGGTCGCGGTGGCGTCGTGAAGGATTGTGGCGGGTGGTGGGAAACACGGCCACAACGTCCCCTTTGTGTAAATTGTACACAGCACATGTTATATAATACAGGTAAGACTCCTCAATTCTCTCGTAGGGTAGTATTTCAGTTAGTCTTATCGTGTGACAGGTAGAGTCACAGAAATCTACGTAGGCTCGCTCCTGTGGCATACCTCTGTCGTGGTTAACTACTTTGTAAATTACATGTCTGTCTATCGTTCACAGCCACATTGTGACTATTTTATGTCATTTGGTCACGCCCCGCAATCGATTGTATGATCCACAAACATTAAATTAATATAGCTGGTTCTAAGCATAGTGAGCGTACCTGACCGCTAAACGTGCTTGATGGTTTGTAGGATCCTTAACTTGTCCACTGTTTTTATACCGGTGCAATACGACATTACATGTCTTTAACTTGCGTATTAGTATTTAACTGCCCAGCTGCCCGATATTGTTGTTAACTTCTTGACTATTATGCCAGTCTCTTAAACGCGTTTTACTATAGAGTACCAAAACGTCAGGGTAAAAATAAACAAAACTCGCCATCTAGATAGGTTATTAGGCGACTACCGAACTTTAAATTGACCTTGTTATGTGCGTTGTTAACAGGCAAGAGATTATGGCACACGCTTTAGTTACTATGAGCCTACTTTTGCGAATGCCGACAGAGTACCTGGAGTGATGAGATGATATCTAGGGCGCCCCAATCTTGATTCTTGAGCACTTAATTGTTATTTCACAAGAGAGTTTCATGGCTGTTTACCCCGGGACTAAGAGACACTTGAACGCTGTTTTTACCGTTATACTAAGAAAAAGTGCGGGGTAGGCGAGCCCAGAGCCATTAAGAGAGAGGGGTCAATGTGGTGCTGACACCTAGTGCTAGTGAGTATAATTAGTTACAAACAAAATAGAGCACAGCTGGCTCAGTAGGTGTATTCATACTAAACATACTGCCCCCCTTGAACTACTAGTTCAATGAATGAGTAGAACAAAAGATACAACAATCACGAAAGAAACAAAAATACAAGATCTACCAATTAAAGAGTAAAAAAACTAATAAAAAGAGATAACAAAAAAAGGAACGATATAATTAAAATATACAACCCTAGTTGAGTGGGAGAGGAAACACTTTGATGACAGGCCTAGACAGTGTTCTCTTTTGGGTGCGCAGATGGACAACTCGTACAGTGCCATCTTTTCCAGGCGAGGTTGAAGTGACGCGTCCAAGACGCCAAGACAGAGGTGGTGTGCTGGGTTCATGAATGAGGACGAGATCTCCAACTTGTAGATTAGTTTTCTGCGTTGTCCATTTTGAGCGTTGCTGAAGAGTGTGTAAATACCCCTTATGCCATCTTTTCCAGAAGTGTTGAGAAAGTGATGTGACTAAATTCCACCTTTTCAATCAGTTGCATGGTATGTCAGACACATCTGTTTCAGGTACGGCAACGAAAGGAGAGCCGATCAAGAAGTGTCCCGGAGTTGGAGCATTTAGTCCGCATGGGTCAGTGGATAGAGGGACTAGTGGTCTAGAGTTCAACATAGCTTCCACTTTAGTCGTCAACGTTATGAATTCCTCTAAGTTCAATATCTGATTTCCAATTACTCTTGAGAGGAGGTATTTGGCGGTTTTTATAGCAGATTCCCAAAGCCCTCCTTGATGGGGTGAAACTGGAGGCTAGAAGTGAAATTTGATGGAATGTTGTGATACAAACTGTTGAAGTTGTTGTGTGTGGTCTGAGCTAGATATTCGTTAATGGTTTTCTTCAATTGATGAGAGGCACCTATAAAATTTGTCTCACATTCCGAATATAGGTCTTAACAGAGCACTCTTCTTAAGACAAAGCGGGTGAGGGCAGCGATGAATGCATCCGATGTAAGATCTGTGACGACTTCGAGGTGAACTGCTTTAGTTGAGAAGCAGACAAACTTGCAGAGATAGAGTTTAATAGGCTGGAGGCGTCTGAGTGTGTGTAACCTCACTGAGAATGGGCCTCCATAATCCATTCCAGATTTGAGAAATGGACGTGAGGGAGTAACTCGAGGTTCAGGTAGATCACCCATCTTTGGAGTTATGAGCTTTGGTTTGTGGCGAAAGCAACGAATACAATTGAAAATTCGAAGTCTAACTGTGCTGCGAACAGAGAAGATCCAGAATGGTTGGACAAAATAGACTACAGCAATTGAGGTCCAGCATGGAGATGTTTGAGGTGATGGTGATCAATGATCAGGTTGACAATGTGATGGGATTTTGGTAACACGATAGGGTGTTTAGCTTCATGAGCCAAATTTGAGTGAATGAGTCGTCCGCCCACTCTCAGTATTCCTTGGCTGTCCAGGAATTGGATAAGCGTTGAAGTTTGGTGCTGCATGGTTTCTTAGCCTTAATGAGCTCTATGTCGGCGATGAAGGTTCCAGCTTGGATAACTTGGCAGATGCGTTGAATGGCTTCATTGAGCTCTTGAGGGCTGAGGGGTCCTATTTGGCGATATTTCGATCTGCAGTGTTTAAGGAAGCGAAGTACAAAATACATTATTATGACGAGTTTCATCCACGACGAGTATTTGAGCAGTAATGTTTGAATTGAATCTGTAGAAGGATTCGCAATGAGAACATTTAATGGTGAGGGTTTGACGTCGGGCAATACCACTTCGGCAACAGGAGTAAAACGAGAAAGAGGCCACTGTTCAGGTGGAAGAGAGAGCCACGTAGGACCAGACCACCACAGGGGATGATCGTTGATATCTGTAGGGGACAAACCTCGAGAGGCACAATCCTCTGGGTTGTGGGGAGAAGCGATATGCATCCAAGTGTGAGGAAGTAGCCATTCTTGGATTTGGGCGATACGATTGGCCACAAACACTTTGAGCCGATATGGTGGTGTATGAATCCACGAGAGGACAATCATAGAATCTGACCAAGCAGTACTTGAGTCAATTTTGCAATGTGGTGATAAGAGGGTAGTGCAATAGTACATAAGTTTGGCAAGTAAGTGAACGGCGCAGAGATCCAAGCAAGGTATGTAAATTCTTTTGAGGGGAGATACACGTGATTTGACTATGAGAAGACTGTCAATTTGTTGTCGGGGTCAAAACATCTGAGGTAGAGGCAACATTCATACCCTGCCTCACTGGCATCACAGAACCCATGGAGTTGAATGTTGGTAGCAGAAGTGAGATAGAAATAGCATAGTATGCGAATGGTTTCTAACACGGGAATATTATTCAAAAAACTTTCCCAGTTTTTAGCAATGTCAGCAGGCAAGGGTTCATCCCACTGTGGGTCTAATATCCATAACAGCTGGATGAAAGACTTCGCCCAGAACACGACAGGAGATAATCAACCACAAGGGTCATAGATTTGAGCGACAATTGAAAGAACGATACGCTTTGTAGGGTTGTGAGCGTCTCCTGTCAATCGCATGCGATAGAAGTTGTCGGAGTCAGGTGTCCACTGGAGCCCGAGAATGCTGAACAATGGTTGTTTTGGTGTCCGAAAATAGAGAGGGGCTTCTTTATGGGCCTGTGCGGTTTTTATGGGCCTGTGCAATGAATCAAGAATTTGAGACGTATTACTTGACCATTTTCGTAATTCAAAGCCTTCTAATTTTAACAGCTTGGTGAGTTCATTTTGGCAAAGTAGCGCATCTTTTATGGTGTCTTCTCCACAAAGTGCATCATCTACAAAAATGTGTGTTCGCAATACTTTGGATGCACGCGGGTAGTTGTGTCCTTCATCCTTCACTAACTGGCGGAGAGTTCTTAGGGATGAGGTAATTCCATAAGTGACAGTGAGTGCTAAGTTGGTAGACAGTAAGAGGTACTGCGGGACTGTCACGCCAGTAAATCAATTGGTACGTTTGATCATCAGGGTGTATCAAGATCTGTCGGTACATTTGTCTAATATCACATGAGAAGACTATAGGGTGGCGACGGACGTGATTACATCACAAATATCTATTTGAAGTTTAGGCCAGGTAATAAAACATGATTTAACGAAACTGAGTTGGAGGTGCGGGTGCCGGCATCGAAAACGACCAGTAGCTTAGTTCTTAATGAGGTTGATTTCATGATTCCATGGTGAGGCAAGAAGTAGTGTGGTGAGTTAATATTTGGAGGTGATTTGCATTCAGTCATGTGACCAGCTGTGTAATAATCCTCCATGAAGTCTACCTACATTTGTCTGAATTGAGGTTGAGTAGAGAAGCGTCGTTCTAAAACATTAAATCTATTTCTTGCATTATTTGAAGAGTCAGCGAGAGGAGGGTGAGATTCCCTGAATGGGAGTCGTACTACATCAACGGTATCATCTCTAGTGTGCGTAGGGACAAAATGATCTTCACATAATTGTTCTTTAGAGAGGCCCACGCTATGTGGAGGTTCTTCAAGTTTCAAGAATTTTTGCAAGGAGTGAAGGTCGATATCATTGGTAGAGAGCAAAGTGGTGACACCATTAAAATGTGCTGGAGGTACAATGGGTGCAGAGCAGGGTGTGGGTCCCATGAGGACGACACCAAAAAACAGTACCAAAGGTAATGGGCAGGTCTTTTCCGAGAATATATTTTTCACCAGTCATAATTTGTGCAAACAAGTCTGCACTTAAGAGGATATCTATGGGTGCCAGGGTGTCAAATGTGGGGTCAGCTAGGACAAAGGAGGCCATCTTCCTTTTTATGTCAGGTGAAAGGGCTGCACGAGGAAGCTCTGAAGTTATCTTATCCAATATTAATATGGGATGCTCTCGGGATATTATACTTCCATTCAGAGACAAAATATTAAGCTAAGTTAGGCCTTTAGTATTTACCAGAGTTTGGGAAATACCATTGATTGATCTTGAGGCGCGAGTGCGTTTAGCCTTTAGCAATTGAGCACATAGTTCCGTGATGAAAGTACTTTAAGCAGCAGAATCCAATATTCTACGAACAACAAGGGAGACACCATCAGCTGTTGCTAAAATCACGGTGTTATGTACGTGTGACAAACCAACAAACGGAGTATTTGTGGTTGATTCGTTGGCTGATGCTTGTTGACGTGCAAAACTCTGGGTGTTGTGCAGTGAACGAGTAGAGTGATCTTGAGCGACCTTAGACATGTCTGGCTACAAATGTAGTGAAGTGTTATGTCTTTTATTACATTTTTACATGAATGTGGTGATTCAAAGTTGTTCAGTGTGTGAGAGTGACCAAGACAATTATAACAGATTCCATTAGCTTTTACAAAATTAAATCTTTTTTGAGGAGTTTTGACTTGGAAATCTTGACAGCGATAAATTGAATGAGTGTCATCTTTACAAAAAAACACAATTAGTGTGAGAGGTGGATAATAGAGTGACCTTGTGATTTTGATAGGACGTGGGTTTGATGCCACCTGGCATCCTTGATAACGATTAAGAAACTTGTGGTGTATGAGAAGTGTGCGGGTACTTTTGGGTAGTATTCACATTGTTGGCTGACTCAAGGTGTGACGCTTCAAGATGTAAAAACTTAATCAGTTGTTCTACCGTCGGTAAACTTACATTTGTACCGCAGCTGGTCTCGAGCATGTGTCGAATGTCGCCGTCGAGTTTCCGCAACAACAATGAAAACAATAGAGTACTTTCGAGAGCTGTGTCTTGTTCAAGAGCGTGGAGAGCTTGACTGTTTTCATCGTAGCTACTGAGCATGTTACGTAGGCTCTTGAGTGACCCACTAATGACATGAAGCAAATCAATATTTTATTTATGTGAAGAGAAGTTAAGTTTCTTATGTTGTGATAGCGACTACACAATAAATCGTTTGGCTATCTGATAGTTGTGCGCGGAAAGGGGGAGACTCTTAATAAAATTACGCGCTTCTGAGCTTAGAGTTGACATCAGATATGACATTTTTCAACAGGTGTTAAGCTTGAATTTTGGTGAATAGTTGTGTTGAACAAATCGTGATAACTGATCCACTGTGATGAATCGCCAGAGAAGGTCGGAAGTTCAATTTTTGGCAAGCGTATAGAGGGAATTGGAACCACAGACCCACTAGGCGCGGAGTGACTTGAATCGTCCAGTTGAGGTCAGGAGTGGGAAGTAACATTGTTATATTACAACTTAAAAACGTGTGTAATTCAAATATTTCATCTCGATTTTGAATTACAATATCATCATTGTAATCTTCAATTTCTTCCGAAACAATCTTAGACAGCAACACTTCAAATCATTACGTTTGGACTCAACTTCCTTT